>VMDR010002569.1:0-76498 GCA_007922815.1 Macrotus californicus
AAAAATCCACTTAACTCTTTGGAGGCAAAGCTGCACATAAAACATATGGTAGTGATATTTTTCAAAACCCAAAGAGATGAGAAATGTCAGAATCAAATGACAGAATTTAAACCCTTTGGAAGACTATTATAGGAGCTCTAACAATTCAAAGTTAACCACTTTAAAAATAAAAACAAACAGCTCTTCACAGCTACAGGGCCAGGCTGTTCTTTTGTAGGGTAGGATGGTGTCTGTCAGAGGGTAAGACATCATTGCCGAGGGCCCAGAACCAGTGAGGTTGACTCTGTGTGCTCAGATTGATGGGTCGGGAAAGAGGGCCGTGCTCTGGCAGGCTGGCTCAGTGCCCTTGGCAAGGACGCTGCTGGGGCTCGTTCCCAGACAGAATTCCCCAAAGCACCTGAAATCAGTTTGTGGAGGAAGAAGATGCTCTGCGTCATCATTTAGTCACTTCAGTTCAGTCTCTGGGAAGAGTAAGCACATGTCAGAGAGACTGATGTGAATAGACAATTTGATTATTGATGTCGAGCAGGAAATGAAAATCTGAAGAATCTGAATTTATTATAGTTAGTTGTATATTGACGGGGTTGAGGTCTTGGAATTATAGTACTGTGAATTTTCCCAACTTCTTTTCTACCTACCCTGTAAAAACATAAAGTCAGAATCAGGATTATATAATGATAATATTGTGTAAAATCATTCTTAACATATTAATTTTTAAATATTTTAATTAGATCAACTAAACTAGTAAATCATATCTAATTTCACATAATGGCAAAATTTCCATCACTGCCATGAAATATACTAAATAGTTAACTACTTTACTAAGTTTTATGCATTTTGTTTATGCTTACATACACAAACCCCTGCAAAAGTCCTTGTAAATGAGAAAGGAAATAATAATATTCATTTCTCTGGCCTTACCCATGGGAGTCTGGCTTTACCAATTTGAAGTCTGAGTAAACCTAACATTATCAAGTCCTTTAATAAGGTAAAAACACTGTCCAAAATATGCATAAATCAGAATACTAACGTTGAATGATATTTAAAGATTATATATTTCAGGAGGTCATAATTTCTTTGGATTCATGATTTAAGAACCTAATGAAAGCTATGATCTTCCCTCTAGAAAAAAAAATGCATATAATCTTGCTTATAATTTCACGTGTTCATGGACTTTCTGATGCCTGTTGTAGGTTTCAAATTAAACATCAGATGTAATTCAACTCCTTCCTCTTATGGTTGATGGAACCGAGAATCATGGTGGCTGTGCAACACACCCACGGCCACAGAGGGGGGGAGAGCGTTCACCCTAGTTGCAAAATAATTTTTACTATCACTTTCTGAAACTTCTAAATAAGAGCTCATGTAAGTGAGATGAGGCCCCATTGGCCTAAAAGCATTTCCCTACCCAGCCCCTCACAATGCCTTAGATTCTTACACGTGAGGTCTTTTGGTAGCATATCTGTGTTAATGTGAATAGATCACTGTCTTCCATCCACATGCCAGGTAAAGGCAAACTAGAGTATGATATGGGTCACTAGCCCCAGTTCTTGCTTCGAGAATTCTCCATAGGGACTCTTGGCCTTCTTACCTGCTGTTGACCCTGATGCATTTATGCATTTGCCTACTTTTCCAAGAGGAATTCAGTAGAACGATGAGGAGGGGTGAGAGAAATCTGGGGGGGAGGGGGGGGGATGGGGCAGAAAGCTCTCTCTAGCAAGATTAAAGTTAAGCAAGGGCAGCATTTTCAGAACTTCACCTGGTGCAGGTATTATTGCTGCCTGAAATGAGAGCTCTGGAAATGTTCTATATTGTAATCCTAGGCAACCACAATCTCAGCATTGTGGGAATGTGTTTAAAAGTCCTCAGTCTTATGAGTCTCGTGCAGTTAACCTGGAGAAACTTGCACGTGCTGGATAAGGGGTGTGTTGAGACCAAGGAGGAAGCTCGGATTGGTATTCCTGGAAAGATGGGGATTTCCTTATGGACTTATTTACTCCCCCAAAAATCAACAGTTAAAATACAGAAATAGAGCATTAAATATAACAAGTACCTTTTGTGTTGTTTGAACAAAATACATGTACTTTTGTGCATGAATTTCTTTTGAAATACAATGTATTCTAATGATAAAGATAAAACTCATTATAGAAAATCTGGAAAACAGGAAAGAAAATTGTAATTCCAGCAAAGAAAGGTAACAACTGCTGACAATTTGAGGTATATATTTTTCAGGTTTTTTTCTATGAATATACATTTTAACACACACACACATATATACATATCCTTATGTATGTATCTATTTACATTAAAAGAAGGTCAGGAATTATATGAAAAGCTGTATCTTGATGTTTTCAACAAATGTTACAATATTGACATTTTTTAAAGTTATTAGATTTTCTTGGAAAACAATTTCTAATGGTTACAGATTCCCTGATATGTGCATGCCAACATTTACTGACCCATCACTCCGCTGCTGGAAAGCCAGAGTGTTTTCAGTTTTCTGAACTAAATACCCACCCTTCTGTGTGGATGTCCTTGTTTGGTTAGAACAATCCCCAGGGGTAGCACATCTGTTTAGGATTTTGCTGCTTATCATTAAATGCCCTACTCAGAGAACACCTTGCTGCTTTAATGCCTGGGAGTACCCTCTCCCTTCTCCTGTTGACACTGTTTAAATTTTTTTCTTTTTTCTTTTTATTGTAACTACATTAGGTTGTGGATGCTAACTAAACTTTCTGCAGTCATGTCACAATATATGTGAGTCAAACCGTTACACTGGACACCTTAAATAGAGATAAATGTCAATTATATCTCAATGTAACTGGAAAAAATAAAGTTGGGTAGTTATATAAAAAAAATCTATGTCAGTGTGTTGGGCTAATGTAGTATCCTATTTTAATGTGCTTTGCTTTGATTTCTCTTGAGATTAGACCATTTTTATATATTTATTGTCTACCTGTATTTCTTCTATTATAAATTGTTTTCCTTGCTCTTTTTTTTTAAACTGTGGTACTTGCCATTTGCAAACTGATTTGTAGGAATTCTTTGTATAACTTAAGTATAAACCCTACGTTGTATGTATTGAAAACATTTCCCGTGTCATTTTCTTTCACTTCTGATGGCACTTTTCCCTCTAACGTACCATGAAATGTCACTTGTGCCATTTGAGCTGAACTGCTCTGCAGCGGGGCAGGCCTCATCACCCTTATCTGGTGGGACAGACGGAGGGGGCACATATTGAGGGTTTTGGGTGTTAAAGCTGAAGTTCTGGAGCTGAACAACTCTGGTTTCAGCACCTCTGGTTTCTCCCAGATAGTCCCATTCTAATTGCTGAGATTATACATCTTTCTCAATAAACACACCAATTTTAGTCTGAAAATGGTTATAATACAGAATCTGGTTGTATTTGTTTGTATCTTTTTAGATGCTTTTTAGACTGACTTTGAACTTTCTTAGGTGGCTGGCTACAGTCAGAAAGGCTTCTGGTATATAATTGCATTCTTACTCTGCTTTTCTATCTGCTTTTGGCTAGGCAGCCTTGGCCTGAAGCCTCTCTCTTTCTTGATCTCACTGCACTTCTGTGAAAGACTGTAAAAGCTGAACATACTTTAACATACTCTCCTTTGTTTCCAGGACCACCCACTTCTCATCCCATCTGCTTTGACATAACCATTTTCTTTGAAGGTCCTTGCAAACTCACTTCCAGATAAAAATTTCTATGCTAAGATTTTTTTTAAATTTCAAAGCAGAGAAACCAATTCAAGGGTGCTCTAGCAGAGGATTTATTATAAATCTTTGGGGCAGGGAATGTAGCTAAGACTCAGGAATACCAGGCAAGAAACCAAAATGTTGGAAATCCAAGAAATAGGCTCTCACTCCCATATCTGCTATCATTTTATATTTGTGTTCCCCACCCCTTTGGTGAACTGGGTGTTCTCTGCTCCCAAGTTCCTGTGATAAAGTAAAGATAGCTGCTCATGGTTTTGAACTTAACATCTGGGCCTGTAGAAAGATTGCCTTTCCTAGTCTCAGTACTGAAGGGTAATAGAATATGCCACTCTGGCATAAGGATTATTTGGACCCTACGGGCAATTAAGAAGAAGCAGTTACAAGAAAAGCTACCTACTTTCCCCTTATTTGCCTAAAAGCAGGGCACAAATTTTCAAAGGTGTCTCTATTCCCTTCTCTACCAGAAAGGGTAAAATTTAATCCCTGAGAGAGCTTCAGACCCATATCAATGGAAAAGATAATAACTTGAATGTGCATAACACCCCTCTCCAATGTCTCATGACTGACGTGCCCTACACAGTTGTTAACCTGTCAGCTGAAATTGCTATGTAAATCAGAGTTCTAATTATTCATTTCCCCCTGGTTATCTCCCACATACACTTGAGGTATGCATGTTAATAAACCTCTCTTTGTTTTTCTCTCGTGAAAATTTATCTTTTATTACAGGAATCTTAGCCAAGAACTCAGAAGGTTAGAGGGCAATTTTTCTTTCCCTACAATCCCAAATCTACAATTCTAAAATAGGAACTTTGGCCCAGTTTCAGTGAAGTGCCTACGCTGGGTCTCATGAACTGAGAGTAAGAGGGTGGAGTCACTTTGTGCACATGGCTGTCCCCAGTGCTGCACTGGACTGGAAACAGTGAGAGAGGCCGTTGTGAATTTGCACAGGTACAAAAAAGCCAGGCATCATAGTAACTGTATTTTTAAAAATCATGCTCAAGGAAATACTGAAATTTAAGGAAAAAAAATACCCGAGGGTTTGGGCCTAGTTAAATTCAGCTGTTTTGCAAAGACAGAGACTTTGATGTAATAATGACAAGCAGTAGGGGTAGATGATCATATCAGATGTGGCATGGGACCTAAGAGGAGCAGAATGCCACCCACACTATGACTGTAGGAGCTCAAGACAGGCCTCTTCAAAATATGCTGCTTTGGCATATTGATTTCTTTGGACTACAGGCACTTTAAAAAATGGCAAATGCAGGGAGACATTTTCTCTGAACTCTCCTTATCTGCCTAAGAGTCTGCAAAAGAAAGACAATTGTCATAGGTCCCCTCCCCAGGAGTGTCATCAATCAGGGAGGACTCACATCAGGAGAAGGACTAGAAATTGACACCACACCCAGACACACCTTGCCACAAACTATGGTGCCTCCCGAGTATTCTTCTCAGGGCCCATTCACCTTCTCAAAGATCATTCACTCTCCGGAAAGAAGCCCTCATGCTCTCCCCTCCACCCTCCACCCTCCACCCCTGGAGAGAGGGTATTTAACCTCACTGCTAAGTCACCTCGGGGAATTGGTCATTTTTCCCTGGGCATATGAGTTATATACGTTAATAAACTTCTGTTTGTTTTTCTCTTGCTGATCTGTCTTTCATCACAGAGGTCTTAGCCAAGAATTCAGAAGGGTAAAGGGAAAATCATTTTTCCTCTCCTACAAACTTAAATTCCAAGTAGAAGACTCATAATTTTTCCAGTTTACTTTGGGACACATTTTCACTTAATTTGTACATCATGTTGAACTTGTTTTTATTTAATAATGTATTTAAAAAGCCAAAAGAAAGGAAAAGAATAATAAATTTAATATCCTGTGTTAGAACAACACCCAAACTCCTAATACATAAATGTCATACTCTGAGTTTTAAGCATGTAAATTAAGTGCTAATGTAATTGAATTCAAGAACAACCACACCCAGGGAACAGTGGTACCTTACAGAGGAAGGGCAGGACTTCCTCAAATTGTTTGTAACACCTGAAGAGCCGCTGTAGTTGGGGCGCATAAAGGAACAAGCTGGGGAGTCTGCTGGCTACTTTATGTGGACTTCTATTAAGTCTGTTCTGAGAATTTCTTTTTTCATGTGTCAGAATTTGAAATAGAATTTTTCTAACTTATGAGAGGATCATACCTTTTGAATACTGTCATCATTGATACCAGACTACTGCCTTTTTTTTTTTTACATAAAGCACTGATGACGAGAACAGGGTCGGAAGATTTCTCAAGTAGTCTCGTATTCAGACATCCTGCACAGGGCCTTCTGTAAACGTTAGATGAATTTGTAATGGAGTCAGGACCAACCGTGACCCTTAGATAAGAGCGCACCATTGCCCCTGACCATCTCAAGCCGTCTCACTGTTTCATAGGATGAAGGAAGGTAGGTAGGGAATCAGGTTTTATTGTTCTATTCCACAGAAAAGTTAACAGAAACTTTTCTTTTTTGATATAAGAGTAATAAATACCAGGAAGAACCTAAATGGTCACTTGGGCTTTCCTGTCTTTTAATAAATACGCGGCTTTATTATAACAACAATAATCAAAATTATAGTTCTTTGGGAGGACTTCACATTTTTGATGCTATATTGTGCTTTACGATAAGTGTTACATGATGTCACCAAAGACTTTGTTTTTATTTTAGAAATTACTCAGGATTTTATTTCTACTTTAGAAACAATACAGTATCCCTGGGTCATTTATTTAAAAGCTCATGGTTACCACCTTTTGACCCAGCGATCCCACTTCTGGGAATTTATCCAAAGAAATTCAAAATACTAACTTGAAAGAAGATAAGCACCCCTGCGTTCACTGCAGCGTATCTACAATCGCCAAGACATGGAAGCAATGCAAGTGCCCATAAGTGGATGAGTGGATGAAACAACTCTGGGGCATTTACACAATGGAATACTACTCAGCTGTACAAAAGGAGAAAATTGTACCCTTTGCAACAGCAAGGATGGACCTGGAGAACATTGTGCTAAGTGAAATAAGACTGTCAGAGAAAGACAAATACCATATGATTTCACTCGTATGTGGAATCTAATGAACAAACTGAGCCAACAAGCAAAGCAGAGACTCAGAGAGCAAGCTGATAGTTACAGGGGAGTGGTTAGGAGGTGAAGGGATTGAGCAAAAAGAGAAAAGGACTCATGGACATGGACAACAGTGTGGTGATTGCTGGGGGTTGGAGGTATGAGGGGGTTAAATGGAAATGGAAAAATACAATAAAAATAAAAAAGTTTTTAAAAGCTCACAGTTACCTACATTTGTTTTAAAAAATGGGATATAGTTTTCAAAACTGTACAGACATAAGGAAGGTCTTAAACCATTTATCTGACTGTCCCCAAGTCTCAGGAGTAAACACAGCATTTCAGACGAGAGACTGAAACGCCACGGCCGGCGCAGCGCAGTTGATACTGCACGAGGCCCCCTCGGAGGGCGAGACCACCCGAAGCGCGGTACTGCGTGCAGCGCACGGTGGCTGGGTCTGCTGGCTCCGTGGCTGGGTCTGCTGGCTCGGTGCCTGCTCTGCCTTTCATAGAGACGCCCTGCACGGTGGCTCCCTGTCCATGGCCTATCTCCAGCGTTAGGCACAAAGCAGGAGGGAGGGCACCCTCTCTGCTCCGTCCTCTCTCTGCCCTCCTTCTGAACCTGCGTCATCTAAGAATGCCCAGTGTGCTCTAGGTAGCTCCATGTGTTGTAACTATTTCCCAGATGTTTCTCATTTCTCTCTCACTGGAATGATTTTCCTTCTTTTTCTCAGGAAAAAAAAAAAAATGTTTGCCCCAGTATTGGGGTGGTGAATGGTCGGGGGTAAGGTGGTGGGGGGGTGGGTGGGGGTGGGCAAGTTCTGGAATTCTAGGTGACATTGAAGCCAATCCGTTCTTTAGCCTTCAGAGAAATAGCCTGGATCCTGTGTAGCTTCAGCTGAAAGGACTTCCAACGGATGCTAAAAATACATTGCAGTTTATTTTCCTCAGTGGGGAGCATGTGTGTTCCCACTTGACCTGGAAACACAAAGAGATCCAATGTTAAATTCAACGCTGCCCATTCCAAGATAAATTTGTTTTCTGTGGAGCAAGGGAAAGAAAAAACAATACACATATTGGTACGATGTTGCCTTTGCTCTCAGGGGCGGTCGGCGTCTTGAACACATTTCTTATGCTCCCTGTTGTTAGTTAAGTGACCGTTCTCAGGCTTTGCAGCCAATGATGATATGAACTGGCTCTCATTCAAATCAGACTGTGAGTCCAAGGCAGATTTAGTCAACTTTGGGAAAGAAAGATGAGGAAAGCTTTCCCTCCCTCCCCAAACAAAAGATGCATTATTTGTACCTAATCTTAGCTGGATATTTTAGTCTTTACTCTTTTTTAAATGTTCTTCTCAAAAGACAGGATCTGACATGGCCTCTAATTGAAACACAGATATTTATGGACACTTGTCTCTAATCCTTTCTCTTTAAAATGAGCAAATGAAGAAACAAATCATACACAATTTATCTACAAATGGCAGAGAAATTCTGTTTCCTGCTGTAACATTTAACAACAGATGTTAAACTCAGTTCTTGTAGTTTGGGGATACTATTTATTTAGAGCTTTGGGTTGTCCAATATGACATTCTTCAATACATATTGCAAGAGCAAAGTTCACTTTCTGCTGAAGATGCAGAATCATCCTTGCTCTCCAGCTGGTACCACTCCTCTACAGCTTAAAATACAGTCAGCTGACAGTGAACTTAGACCCATTCCCCTCCACTCCCCGCCTACCCCCAAGAAATAGCAAAGCGATTAAAACATGAGCTTTGGACTCTGCCTTATTTTGAGTCTGGATTCTGCCACTCAATAGCTCTGTCTTCATTTTTCTCCATCTGTAAAATGAGGACAATACTGGAAACTGCTATTCAAGGCTGTTGTGGAGATTAAATGAAACACTGCATGAAAAGCATATAGCACAATGCCTGAGTGTACAGGAAACCTTTAATACATGTTAGCTATTATTATTGGTGATTATTCCTAGACATTTCAGCCATTCCTAATATCAAGAGTTTAGACGAAACGATCTTGAAGATCCCTTGCCATTAAACTGTCCTATGTCAAATCAGGAATTTTCTAATTTTTTTATTTCTAATCCTTTTTTGGGGGACAAGTCTGAAACCTTTTAAAAAGATGTACCTTCCTTTCCTGTTTCTATCTTTCCCCTGATTTCCTCCACTTTTATTTTCAACAAAATCAAGCCAAAAGGGTGTGGCCTGCTTAGAATCATGGAAGTGAGAAAGTTTCCAAGGGAAGTTGTCTAACATTTTCAGTGATGGGAGGTCAAGGAAGGAAAAAGGGTGAGTAGACCTTCTTCTAGAGAGCAATGTGTTGGCATGGCAGGGATGGAAGCCAGATTACTGGACCCAAGGAGGGAACCAGCGGAGACAAACCAGACCGGCCCCAGGCCACTTATGTAAGGTATTTGTCAGAGAAAGGAAGTAAGGCAATGAGACAGTAGCTAAAGGGTTAGCAAGGTCAAGAAAAAACACCAATCAGGATGGAGGAAAGTCGAGCAAAAGAAATCAGGGATGAAGGCTTCTTTGGAGCTTGTTGCTAGTCTACCAAGGGGTGAGAGCAGAGTATCCCTGCCACCTGGCCCATCCAGGCTGTTATTGACAGATATTTAAATGGAAGACTCTTGCCCAGAATGCCCAGGAGCTCCCTTCTAGCTTGCTACATCTTTAAAGACCAAGCTCAAGACCCAACCTCTTCACGTCTGTTCTCCCGCTCCCCTAGAAGACTGTGCCCTAGCAGAGCATCCACACTCTGGGAGAAAACTGGTGTGCGTGGGATGTAACTGCAACCCCAGCTAAAATGAAAACAGTCTCAGAGTCAGAAAAAGAGGATAAATGAAAAGATTTGGGAAAGAATATAAATTAGGTCCATAGCATTGAATAAAGATCCAAGGCAAGAAAACTTCAAATAATCGGAGTTCCTCTTCTCCAAACTGGGATGATTTGTGTGTGTGTGTGTGTGTGTGTGTGTGTGCTTTCACGGAAACCCTGACGGGTGCAGGGCCACCCCTACATTTGCAGGGCCGGGGCCAGGCTACAAATGAAGGCCCGTATACTGTATGCTTAAACATTTACATGTGCTACATCAGGCTAACGAATGTGGTTCATCCAGGCCCCTCTCACCCTAACCTGGGCTCCATCTAGCACGGTAAGGAGCCTGTGGGCACAGAGGGACAGTCAAACTCCATCCATACCCCAGAGGCCTGGAATTCTCACTTCACTCCTGAATGGCTATGAAAGACTGCCCCACCTTCCACAAGCAGGCTTGAAGCTGTTTGCACAGGGATTTCAGTGTCCTTCATATTAAGCATGTTCTACAAGGCTGAGGGGGCTTGTCCATTGTGCTCTGGCCCATCAGAAACCTTAACACAAGGGGTGGGGTGAAGCAAGAGGGGGCCCAGGTTGGGTGCCCAGGGCAGGATCCTTCTTGCCTGGGTTGAAGAGCCATGCTGGACACATTTTTTTTCTCCTGGAAATTTATTTTTTATTTTATCATTGCATTCTCCTGATAATACTTTCAAAGAACTTTGGACAAGACTTTTTTACAACAAGGCTTCCCACAATGTGGGCTGCAACAGCACATAGCAAGCTAAGGGGCTCAAAGAGTGTTCCTGCTGAGCAAAGTCATTCACACCAGGCTTTGGTGCTTCAGAGAGGATTTTGTGTGGTCCTAGCCAGCTCTCTTCATCAGATAAAGCAAATCACACATTATCTCCTAGCAGAGGAAGAGCACAGTTTTCAGACATTTCAGATGGAAGTATAATTTTCTGATGGCTTTAAAGGGAAACAGTTTAGCCCAGGTTATTTAGATCTAATCCAAACCACTTTGGGACTTCAATTCAGCCATTTAAGGTAGGAAGCCCATGCCTTCTCTAGTCTCCTTCCACAGGCTGAGGTTCAGATTTGAGTTGGAAGGAGCTGAAAGGCGGAGATTTTGGGTCTGACTGTAAAGGTGATGCGCTCAGGGGAATAACCCCACACGGGGAGTTGGCATATCTGACTCTTCTCTTTACCTGGCTAGGAAGTTGCTTAATGTATTGGGCCTGTTTCCTCCTCTGAAAAAAAAAAAAGGCCAGCTTAGATGACTTAGAATTTTTCTTGTGATGGAAGGCCAGGGAACCGTAGGGTAATTTGATCTTCCATTAAGTCCTACTGGTGAACACAGCTCAGCTCTCCCTGGTATTATACCCACATTTGGTCTCTAGGACCCACCTGTGGGAGGGAGCATCCTCCAGCTAAAGGATGTAGAGCCAGGCTTGATAACCGTCACTGGGGGAGATTTCCAGCTGAGATGTTTAGTTGCTGTCTTTGAAGAGACAAACTATTACTATAAAATAACTGTGCAGGATACCGGTCCTGCGTGGGGGCTAGCCATAATGTGTTAAGTGGCGGATTTGAGCAATTAACACAGTTTTGTATCTCTGGAAAGTATTTGCTTCATTATTAAGTAACCTGGAGGCAGTGATGGAGGTGATAACCGGAGATTAAATATGTTTTAAGGCTCTGGTAAGTTCTGAAGAAATTACTTACTTAGCATAGATGTGACCTCAAGGAGGAAAACAGCAACCTTGTAAGTGAGCGCTGGGCTGTGAATTTTGCCTCAAACGACTGCCATTTTCTTGCGCCTACAGCATAACAAATCCTGTACAGTTCGGGGAGATGGTGTTTGTCTCACAGAGTTGCAGTGAGGATAAGACAATGTGCTGCCCCCGCGCCCCCACCCCTCTTCCACCCCAATTAGGCCTGCTGAGAGCCTGCTCAAAGCCTTCCCCAGGGGCGCTGAGACCGTGTCTCAGCTGGTCTGGCACAAAATAGGGCCTCAATAAATATTTATCAAACGGATGAATGGTTGCCTGCATTTCTCCTTTTGTGTAGTTATTAGCTCCCACAATGAAACCCAGGCCCCTGAATTCTGTCAGCCCCACTGCGGCGTGGACGTGGGGTGAGTGGAAGGGGAAGGGGGCAAAGCAGGATTAAGGGACGACAGCGAGGCGGGCACCGCGGGAAAGGAAAGGAGTCCTCAGAGGCGTGGGGTCAACAAAGAAGAGCCCAACCCACAGGGCCCCGGGGCCTCCCGCGGATCGCCGTCCACGCCCCGGGCCCGCACCCGGCCAGGCGCCCCCAGCCCGGCACCCGGCGTCCGCCCCCGGGGCGGTGCCGGCAACTCGCGGGGCCTCGGCTGGTCACGTGGGCGCCGGGCCGCCGGGCGGCGCTGCAGCTTCCCGACCGCGACCTGCCAGTGCCGGGGACGCGGCGCTCGCGCTCCCCCCGGGCCGCGGAGACGAGGAGGCACCCCAGCCCTGTGCTCGCAACATGCCCGCCGCCGGGCCGAGCGCCGCCCTCCTCCCGGGGCTGGCGGAGGCGACGCCGCAGCGGGCCGCGGGGCCGCGGCTGCGAGGGTAGCGGGTCCGGAGCCGGCACGGAGGCGCCGCGAGGCGGGCGGAGCAGCAGCGGGCACCCTCCGCGGCCCGGCGCGCCATGGCCCGGGAGGAAGGAGAACGCGAGCGGCACTCCCCGCCGGCCGGCGCCGCCCCCCGCGCCGCGGACTCGGCGCCCCCCGGAGCTGCTCGCGTCGCCGCCGCTCCCCAGCTGCGGGCGCCCGGCCGCCGGCTGCGCTAGGACCCACGGCCGCTGGTCGCCGAGGCGTGCTGGGGGGAGGAGCGAGAGGCGCTGGGAGGCTGGCCCCCGCCCCGGCGCGGCGCGGCATGTAGCTGTGGGTTCCCGCGCCCGCGTGAGCGTGTCGGCCCGGGGCCCCGCCATGGCTGGGAAGGACAGTGGGAACCTGAAGACCATGAGGCTTTGGCGGGACGCCGCCCTGCGTGCCAGGAAGCTGCGGGGCAACCTGCGCCAGCTCACCCTCAGCGCGGCCGGGGGCTGTCCTGGGGATGCGGCCGACCGGATCGACTCCCCCGACGCCCCCCAGCTCGTGCTGCCGGCTAACATTGGAGACATCGAGGTGCTGAATCTGGGGAACAACGGCCTGGAGGAGGTGCCCGACGGGCTGGGGTCGGCGCTGGGCAGCCTGCGCGTGCTGGTCCTGCGTCGGAACCGATTTGTCCGGCTGCCCCCGGCGGTGGCCGAGTTGGGCCACCACCTCACGGAGCTGGACTTGAGCCACAACCGGCTGACCTCCCTGGGCGCGGAGGTGGTGAGCAGCTTGCATGAGCTGCGCAAACTCAACCTCAGCCACAACCAGCTGCCCGCCCTGCCTGACCAACTGGGCGTTCTGGCCCACCTGGAGGAGCTGGATGTCAGCTTTAACCGGCTGGCACACCTGCCTGACTCCCTCTCCTGCCTCTATCGCCTGCGCACTCTCGACGTGGACCACAACCAGCTCACTGCTTTTCCTCGCCAGCTGCTGCAGTTGGCGGCCCTGGAGGAACTGGACGTGTCCAGCAACCGGCTGCAGGGCCTACCTGAGGATATCAGTGCCCTGCGTGCCCTGAAGATCCTCTGGCTGAGTGGGGCCGAGCTTGGCACCCTGCCCGACGGCTTCTGTGAGCTGGCCAGCCTGGAGAGCCTCATGCTGGACAACAACGGGCTGCAGGCTCTGCCCGCCCAGTTCAGCCGTCTGCAGCGGCTCAAAATGCTCAACCTCTCCTCCAACCTCTTTGAGGAGTTCCCTGCCGCGCTGTTGCCCCTGGCTGGTCTGGAGGAACTCTACCTTAGTCGCAACCAGCTCACCTCAGTGCCATCCCTGATCTCGGGCTTGGGCCGGCTGCTCACGCTGTGGCTGGATAACAACCGGATCCGATACCTGCCGGACTCCATTGTAGAGCTGACTGGCTTGGAGGAGCTGGTGCTGCAGGGGAACCAGATTGCTGTGCTGCCGGACAACTTTGGCCAGCTCTCCCGGGTGGGCCTGTGGAAGATCAAGGACAACCCACTGATCCAGCCCCCCTACGAGGTCTGTATGAAGGGAATCCCTTATATCGCAGCCTACCAGAAGGAGCTGGCCCATTCCCAGCCAGCGGTGCAGCCCCGCCTCAAGCTGCTCCTGATGGGCCACAAAGCTGCAGGGAAGACCTTGCTCCGGCACTGCCTCACTGAGGACAGAGTGGAGGGAAATGAAGGAGGGGACAAGGAGAAGAGCTACCCACCTTCACCTCCTCCTGTGAGCAAGGGCATAGAGGTGACCAGCTGGACAGCCGACGCTTCCCGAGGCCTGCGGTTCATCGTGTATGACTTAGCTGGAGATGAAAGTTACGAGGTGATCCAGCCCTTCTTCCTCTCTCCAGGGGCCCTTTATGTGTTGGTGGTGAACTTGGCCACCTATGAGCCTTTGCGATTTCCTACCACGGTGGGCTCCTTCTTGCATCGGGTGGGGGCCCGGGTACCTCATGCGGTAGTGTGCATTGTGGGCACGCACGCAGACCTGTGTGGGGAACGCGAGCTGGAGGAGAAGTGTCTGGACATCCACCGCCAGATTGCCCTGCAGGAGAAGCATGATGCTGAGGGGCTGAGCCGTCTGGCCCAGGTGGTGGACGAGGCGCTGGCCCGGGACTTTGAGCTGCGCTCGGCCAGCCCCCACGCAGCCTACTATGGTGTTTCAGACAAGAACCTTCGGCGGCGCAAGGCCCACTTTCAGTACCTGCTCAACCACAGGCTGCAGATCCTCTCCCCCGTGTTGCCTGTGAGCTGCAGGGACCCCCGCCAACTACAACGCCTTCGGGATAAGCTGCTGTCTGTAGCTGAGCACCGGGACATCTTCCCCAACTTACACAGAGTACTGCCTCGGTCCTGGCAGGTGCTGGAGGAGCTGCATTTCCAGCCACCTCAGGCACAGCGGCTCTGGCTAAGCTGGTGGGACTCGGCTCGCCTGGGCCTGCAGGCAGGTCTGACGGAGGACCGGCTGCAGAGCGCCCTGTCCTACCTGCACGAGAGTGGCAAGCTGCTCTACTTTGAGGACAGCCCGGCCCTCAAGGAACACGTCTTCCACAACCTCACCCGCCTCATTGATATCCTCAATGTCTTTTTCCAGAGGGATCCTTCCTTGTTGCTGCATAAGCTGCTCCTAGGGACCAATGGAGAGGGCGAGGGTGATGGCGAAAACTCCCTCGTGATGGCACTGCCCACGCCCAGCCAGGACCTGCTGTGGGCCACTCAGCTCCATCACTATGTGGAGGGCTTTCTGCTTCATGGGCTCCTGCCGGCCCATGTCATTCGGTTGCTGCTTAAGCCTCACGTCCAGGCCCAGCAGGACTTGCAGCTGTTGCTGGAGCTGCTGGAGAAGATGGGACTCTGCTACTGCCTCAATAAACCCAAGGGCAAGCCTTTGAATGGGTCCACAGCCTGGTACAAGTTCCCATGCTATGTGCAGAACGAGGTGCCCCATGCGGAGGCCTGGATTAACGGGACCAACCTGGCCGGGCAGTCTTTTGTGGCTGAGCAGTTGCAGATCGAATACAGTTTTCCCTTTACCTTCCCACCTGGGTTGTTTGCACGCTACAGCGTCCAGATCAACAGCCATGTGGTGCACAGGTCGGACGGGAAACTTCAGATCTTTGCGTATAGAGGGAAGGTTCCTGTGGTGGTGAGTTACAGACCTGCCAAGGGGGTCCTGCAGCCAGATACTCTGTCCATTGCCAGCCATGCGTCATTACCAAACATATGGACGGCATGGCAAGCCATAACCCCCTTGGTGGAGGAACTGAATGTCCTCCTTCAGGAATGGCCTGGACTGCACTACACCGTGCACATTCTCTGTTCTAAGTGCCTTAAGAGAGGGTCGCCCAATCCACATGCTTTCCCAGGTAAGTGCGGAGAGAAAGGTGGCTCTTCCGGGCTGTGGTTTAAGATGCATTTTTTTTTTAAAAAGATTTTTGTTTCTCATTTCTAAGATTATTTGCTTAACCTCACAGGCTTCCCAGGAAAGCGTCTCCAGGTAAATACAGGGGGTGTTTGGGGACAAGCAAAAGGCAGTAAGTACAGGAGCAATATGAAATACAGGCCCCTCTCTCCTACTCTCCTACAAGAAAGATTCAGACTGCCAGGGTGAGTTCTAGTCAAAACATTTGGATCTCCTTTTCTTCCCCTTGACCCAATTTAGCTCACCTTTCACGGGAGGAAATTTCAGGTAGTTGAACAAGAAGAAGGTGGTGTCTGACGGTAGTCTTTTGCTGAGCCTGGGCTATAATGCTTATTAGATACATCTCGAAGGGTTTGAGGTGCTTTGAGTTTGACATGTCTGTTGTCATACTTTTTTTGTTTGTTTGTTTGTTTAAATTCAGAGTGTAGTCATAAAGTAAAAATTCTTGCTCACTTTTCGTAAGAAATCTCAGAGAAGAATGTTTTGTAACCAGGTTTGGATGAGTAAAGACAACACTACTGTTACTGGTGATGGATCAGTAAAGACAAAACTTTCAGTTTAACGCATGACTAAGCTCCGGGATCACTGTTTCACTCACCACACTCGTGGGCACGAACGACAGACTAGATCTCTGAGGGGACTTTCCTCGGGTATTTCCAGGCAATTTGGTGCTTCACAGATGTCTCAAGGTTTGTTTTTTGGTGCTAGCGAATTCCAGGACTCGTTGTCTGGGACTTTTGAGCCTGGTTCATTGGAATCCCGAGTCTCCATTACCTGTCTGTTTCCCACGTGTAGAGGCATTCTTGGGAGCAATTCTCTGAGCAACTCAGATATTGGCGGAGCTGGCTCAGCTACCAGCATTCCAAGTGTCCTGAGGACAAGCCTGATGATAGTATCATTGCCAGTGTCCCCCTCGGCCCCACCCCCAGGGCGCACTGAGAGGTAAAGAAATGGAAGGCTGGGCACCACTGCGATCTTTGTCCCAGTCTGAATGCAGCTCGTCACAGTATCAGTAAGGAATCAGACACCCGCATTTCCGAAGGTAACGTCTTCCCGTTGCCCTAGATCTAGGCCGTGTTCAATTCTTCAGCTTGCAAAAGGCCACCAGATTCGGTTACCAGTCAGCTGAGGTGTCCATTCTGTGTGATCATCTGGTGTCTGGTCTCAGTCTGAGACGGGGTAGACGCTTCAGTTTGTTTTGTATTCGCTGTTGTATTTTCTTCAGGAAAGCAGATACTTCTTTATTGTGTTGCTAAATTGAATACAGTGGTTGAGAGTTACATATTCACAGAGTGGCTGGTTGAAGGAGCTGCCTAAAGGCAACTCTTAATCCAGATGGAACATTAGTGAAATTGATGTTACTAACAACAAAGAGGAAAACAGAGGTTATTGAACAAGTGAAAATCTGTGCAGAGGAACACCAGGAACTTTGAAGAGTAAACAATGAGACTGGAATTATTCTTCCCTGACCTCAGCTATTTACTTATTTTTTAATAGTCATACATTCCACAAACAAGTCCATCCTCTTGTTCTTGTTGGGCCTATTTGCCTGTCAAAGGAGGCACACCTGGTTTGTGGTCCAGGCTCTAAGGCAGAGATGATTTATTTTCAACATCACAGACACATAAATGGTTGAAAATGGTAAAATTATCTTATAAATTGAATAGGAATAAAGCATCAGGTGTTTTGATATATAGACTGTAAGGTTCTGTTTTATTTGTGGTCAGAGAAAGAAGTTATCTTTTTGCTTTGTTTAGGGTTTTATTTCTTCTGACAGCAGCAGAGAGCACAAAGCGACAGAAAATGATGATTACAGAACACTCATCACATTGATACAAGGGGGAAAACTGCATTTTCCTCGTTCATATTTTTCAGTGATAGCCATCATTTGCCAGTATTTGCCACATTTCTGAAAGACTTGGGAACAGCTAAAATAATTTAAAAATTAGGAAAATTAGAACAGATATAATGTTCGGTGTTCAGTTAGTTAGGGCATACATTTAAAATATGTTTATCTAGTCCCTACATTATTAAATACAGAGTCTAGCACAAATAATGCCCCTTTTTTATTATAAAATCTTTTATTACACAATCAGCATGTCATTCTGTAACATAACAATATCACACTCAAGCACACCATATGACGTGTTAGGTGAAACGTTCAAATTAAAACTATACATTATTACACCCATATTATTACCCTACCAACCACACTCAAGCAGGTGTTACTTCTGCCAGACCCTGGATATTTTAAGTTGGCAGAAACCTTTGATCTCTTGGTAACTTTTTAAGATGTTAAAAAGACAAGTTACTTTTTAGAAACATTGAAAAAATTGGTTACTTAGTTTTATGTTTTATTAAAGTGTCAAGTTCCCTTGTTAACTAACAATTTTGATACAATGTAAAAAACCGGAATTTAAATTCATTTTCTCTTTCTGGACATGGAGGGTAAAAAGCAAATTACTGCCTCCCTTGATTTTGTGCAGAAGAAATGCAAAGTTGAATTAATATTTTTAAACCCCATTTGGTGGGAAGTCTGTGGTGGCTCTGTCATTGCCAACAGGACATGGAACCTAGCCTGGGCCGCACCAGTGTGGTTGGCCTAGGGAAGTGTGGTGCTAGAATGTTCCTTTTTGATCTTGATTAATGAAAGAAATGCCATGTTTTGGAAAATCCTCAGCTGATGACCATTTGGTTTTAAAAATTCTTATACAAAAAAAAGATCTGATTATGTTATCAGAGAGATTATCAATTCGTTTCCTCTAAGACAAATGAGTTCAGTGACGGGAGATGCTTTTGGAAATTCGAGCAAGGCCTGTAATGAGCTTAAAGGTCTTCTACCCAGACAAGAGTCTTCCCCTGCCTTCTGACCCAACTGTCCACACTGCCAGCATCCAACAGCTAGGCTTCCCTCCACCTTCCTCGTTTGGATGTTCTGGAGTAAGTTTCTTCCTGTGCGATATTCATTTACGCTTCTGTTCATTTCCACCAGTTTAGCATCTGAACCAGGAAAGCTGAGTGCCCCTGAGGTGGGATATGTGGATCACTGAGTAAGCTGCGGAGGCTGGGACAGAGGCCCGCTGCCACTTTTCAGTGCTTTGCTATATTCCGCCGAAGCATCTGAGTGGACACTGTGTTTTTCAATTGGGAGGGCCTCTTCGTGAGTTGAACTTTTTCCACTGATTATCCGACTCTCCAAATTATTAAATGTTATCTGTTGTTGTTTTTATTGATTTTTTTTTTTGAGAGAGAGATAGAAAGGTTGAGGGAGAGAGAAACGTCGATGTGAAAGAGAAACATGGATTGGTTGCCTCCTATACATGCTTTCACGTGGGATCAAACCTGCAACATAACCTAAGTATGTATCCTGACCAGAATCAGCCTTTTGGTGCATGGGATGATGCTTCAAGCCACCGAGCCACCTGGCCAGGGCTATTAAAGGTTCTTTTTAAGAATAATTGGGGAGCAACCCAACACATTAGACACAGAATTGTTATGTGGACTGTAGACGGTTTCTTCCATTTGCTAATTGACTCGATGTCTTCTGCCCGAGTTCAGGCAGAAGTACACGCCGTGTTCTGCTCTGTGGCACTGGGCGTAGGACACGGTTTCTCTTTGATTAGGTTGTTCACTTGCTTCCTCTGAGCAAGAGACGCGCCTGAGGCTCTGTGGCTTCTCTGCGAGTCTCCGATGTTGGCTGAAGGGCTGGTCTTCTGTGAGAAATGTCTTTTTTCTTTGTTATTCACGTGTACTGTCAAATTCCCAGGTGCTACTGTAGTGACGGTCTGGTTTTGTCCTGTGCCCAGCTTCCTTCTCCCCTTGCCCCAGATGCCCAAGTGTTCCCTTTGTCACTGCATTACTGGTCTTCCCCTTGAATAGGCCCTTCATTTTGATCACTGAAGCAAAGCAAGATTTTTGCCTCATTGTAGCTCAGTTTCAGAGCTACTGGCATTTGAGCATGGCCTAGTGGTTTGGGTTGCATTAGTCATTGTTTTTAGTTTCACAGAAGTTATTAAATATCTTTTCAGTTTAATTTTATCAATATTGATGCCTCTTGGCTTTTAGTTTTGTGAACAATCCTCTGTGAGCTCTCCTGGGCTTTGTTTCCTTTAAAAATCAAAACCTTAATCATGTAGTGGGGGAAAGAAGTAATGTGCATGATAGAATTCAAAACCGAGAAAGGCTTTTGGAGAACAAATTCTGTTAAGTGGCAGGTGCCTCTTCTTTAAACTGCAGAACAGAATTGCAAGCCTACCCCTGGGCAAGTAACTGAGGTTGCTTAGAGGAGGTGTTTTTGGTGACAGGTTTTATATTATACTTTGCCGCCTGCTCGTCTGACTCCCCGGTAAACTTCACCCCACTGTTTTAGTTCTTACTCATTGACTTCCTTTTAACACCTAAAACATTTACAGTGTGTACTTCACAGGGTTGTTTCAGGGGTTAGATGAGAGAATGTGTTGAGAAAAAGGGTTACTCCCCATGGGTTTGTAAGGAAGCGAGGGCCTTCTCTTCCATCTTATGGGGGCTGGGGGACGGTGGGGAGTGGAGGCTGGTGTTGCAGTGACCATTTCTGGTTGCTCTCTCCATCTACCCATTAACTTCCTTCTCTCTGTGGGGGCCTGTTAGGATTAAGGACCTGGGCATTTCTCCATTAGTGTCCTTTATTTTTATTTATCTATTTTTTATTTTAATACCAAGAGGCAGGTGCTGTTCTCGTCTCTTGCCCTCTCTTGTCGCTCGCATCCTTGGTGCTCCTGTGCCTGCGGTGGAGAGGAGAGTCACTTTGTGTTTCTAGGCTCTGTGGAAAGCCCACCAGGTGGGGTCTGCTTGGGCAGGCCCAGCCAGGTCTCTGTGCTGCCGGGGACAGCCAGGTTTGCCTTCCTTCTGGGGCCACCTTCCTCCACTTCCTCCGGGAGGGCTGGGCGAGGAGGCCCCATTTTGGCCTGCATTCCCCAGTCCTGCTTTTGCATTCATGGAGCCAATCCCCACGTGGCTCCTGGGGTCTGCACAGCCTGTAGAACCCGGAGTGGTTGACAGGCTTCCCAGGCAGCCATAGAGCACGCATGATGACATGCATACCTTTGTTGAACGATGAAGACTGTGTCAGGTGTGGCATTCTACTCTGCAGGTGCATGCTGTCTTGTCAGAGATCTGTGTTGCACGGGATGGCAGAATGCGCAGTCCTGGGCAGGGGCTGGTGCAGGGCGGAACGGGTGGGAAGGGGCTCAAAGCGGAGTTGTTGTTGTTTAAAGAACTCAAGACATTCTGGTGTTTCTTAATTGATTCCTTGGCAAACTGCCTTTTGTGTTGTTTATGATCTTTGTCTTAAAGGGTGTACTTTAAGGTACACATACATAATTTTCCCACGTGATTTTTCTGGTGCATATATTCCTGCCCTCTGTATCCAACTCCTAACACTTCCGGAAATCAGGTGGTGGACGCAGGAGTGGGCAGGGGCGACTCTCAAGGGGAATGAAGGGAAATGAGGAGATGTTTTCGAGCATTCCATGCCTCCGATATGGGGAGCCTTCTTACCCCCTTCCCCAAAGCCTGCTGTTCCATAGCCTATTCTTCTTGACCCCCCTCCATCCTTGACATTGGCCTCTCAAAGAGGGAAACTGTAGATGGTGAAGGGGATGATGGTGATGGTGCAGGAAAGATGTTTTCCATGGTTCGTGCCAGCTGTTTCCCTTCTTCCACGTGCCACTGCTTCCTAGGAACTCTGTACCAAGTGAAGGTCACTGGGTTGACCTCATGGAAGACCCTGGAAGAGTTGCTGCCTGGACTGCACCGGAGGTGGCTCCACGTGGGCTGTTTTTCTGGAGAACAACTCACAGACACTGTTGCCAAGCAGGGCCGACTCATTTGTAGAGAGGGCGAAGGGAAAATTTTTTGTTACTTTTTAGTTTTGGCACTGCATGCTTGAAAACATTTCCTCATTTTCCTCCCTCAACATAATCTCTTAGCTTTGTTTCTTAAAGAGTTAATTAGTAAAAACAAAAACAAAAGCCCCGCCCCCCCATACCACACAAAAATGCCATCACCAATTTTGTTTTCTTTAGCTGTAGATTTCCAGAAGGCAAAGACTACAAAAGCAGAAAGGAAGTTTGGGTGAGGGACGAGTAGGTCAGAGGCCTGGGGTACCAGTGGGAGCCAGTGGTAGGCTCCCAGGGCACTGGGAGCCTGGAGGCTGTCTGTCTCAGGAAGGAACAGTCAGCCCCGGGCACCCAGGCTGTTCCAGCTGCTTCCTTTGCTTTTGCAAACCTGTGCCCAAGAGCACTTGAAAGAAAGGCCAGGAGGAAGGGAAAACTGGGGTTGTATCGAGACTGCTCTTTGGTCTGTGTGTGCCTTTCTGCTTCTGGGCGGGGTGGCTGACTGAGTCAAGGCTGCTGCTCCTGCTTCTTCTTCCTCCTTTTATGGAAATTCACATAACATCAGCTCAACCTTTTTTAAAGGAAACAGTTCCATGGCTTTTCATGCATTTACAGTTCTGTACAACAATACCTTTAAGTCAAGTGCCTCTTGTGGCTAGGAACCTGTGAGGTGGGTGGCTTCCTGCCTGGGGCGAATTGACTGGAAATTCCTTTGCAAAGTTTTTGGGACAACTTTCTAAGCAGGGGTGTCTAAACTTTTGGTGTCTCTGGGCCACACTGGAAGAAGAAGAGTTGCCTTGAGCCAGCCATTAAATACACAAACACTAACAAAAAAGAAGGTTTTAAGTAAATTTACGATTTTGTGTTGGGTTGCATTCATAGCCATCCTGGGCTACATGTACCCTGCAGGCTGCAGGTTGGACAGCCCTGTTGGGCATGGCTAAAGGAGAGAAGGGCTTTTAGACTAGGCCTTGAGATGCCACATATCACTGGCCATCGTTTTACCTGGCTGCAAGGGAAGTCCTCTTACTTAGTGTTGGTGAGAGGGCAGAAGGTAGGACACGGGGCCTCTGGTCTGTTCTGTGGCCCGTGTGATTTAATGGGGGTCTGACACCTCAAGAGCACACAGCAGAGAAGCACCCATGAATACTGTGCATTCGCTATCACCTGCACAGCTTTTCTGAATGTTGAGTACAGCTCTCGAGCGATTGGTAAAGCCACAGGTAGACACGAGAGATGAGGGGGTTGGAGGTTGCACTGATTCAAAACTAGGTCGCTACCAAATTAGACCACAGTATACCATACATTTATTATTAGCTGGGTTCTGTCATCATTCCATGCTGAGCACCTGCTGTATACAGAGGTCGGTACTGAACTGGGGGTTTTAGAAAAATAAACACACAGCCTTGGCCATGGGGAGCTGAGTAGGGACTTTGCTTGATGTAATTGTTGGTTCTTGTCTCTATGAAATCTGACCATATACAGAGGAATTGATTTACATGTTAATTTCTGAAAGAAAAAAAAGCTTTTGAATCTCTGGAAAAAAAATATGGTCACACTGAGAAAAACTGGCCACAGCACTGAGTTTGCGTGGCGTGGGCGAATTAGGTGGGAATTCGTGCCTAGGTTGTTGTGCTTTTTAGCTGATTCGCAGTTTGGATCATTTGTCTGCAAGAAACCTCAGGTGGATCTTCAAAGGGCAGGTTGCTGAAATAGGAACATGCATGGCCTCTCAGGATTTCTATAAATTTCCAAAACTAATCAGCATTTTGATGGGGAAAAAAATGCCTCCTCTTTCAGGAGGCTTTACATTTCTCAGAGTTGTGTATGGATTTGCCTTTGTTTGGAGAGGGACTGAGGTCATCAGTGATTCCTGAACCCCTGGACTGTGCACACTCTGACTCTGGAGACCTTATAAATTGAATTGGACACTGTCATCGTTAGACTATATAACTGCTACTTAGAGACTTCTTTGATGACAGACGCGTCCTTGAGGTGGTTTTCCCTTCTTAGCGTATTAAATGTGGAGGGAATCAAAGGGTTAATTTTCTTAGTTCCTCCCTGCTGCTACAGTGAGGCAGGTAAATTAACTTCACATCAGTACATTGCTACCGTGCTGGCGAATTCTGGGGCAGAGGAACGAACCTCCCCTCCTTTCCTTCTTTCTTCTTTTGAAAAGAGGGAGTTAAGGAAAGGAATGGAGGAGGGAGAGATAAAATCAGAGAAACGTCATTTCTCCTAGGTACTGCTGTTTGACTTACCAACTTTATTATTCTTTCAGTGAGGTCCTCATTTTTCATGCCATCAGGGTTGTGAGCGTGTTAATCATCACACCAGTCTCGCTGAGAGTCTGGGGCTGGGGGAAAATATGAGCGTCGGTGTCTGTTGAGTTCCCATCCTGTTCTAAGAGTAATTGCTTCTTATGGGTGACCTCACTTAATCTTCCCAGGAAACCCAGGAGCTAGGGATTAGCATTGTCCTCATTTTCAGGAGGAGAAGTTGAGGTTTAGAAAGTTGAATGAATTCCCCAGAATTGGAGCATCTTCGGACTAGAGCCCAGACCCTCTGCTCCTACCCACCGTGCTGCCCTGCTTACTTCTTTCCAACGTACACAGTGCGCCTCCCCTGCCTTTTTCCTAGATGTGTTCGTTCTATATCACTAAGTGCTGGGCACTGTGGTCCCTGCTGGGCACGTTGGGTCTGGTAATGCACGGGAACTGCCCATGTGGAGGTCAGTGAAGGTCATGGTCAGGTGCAGGGGAGAGGTGGGGTCTCAGAGGGGTTTCTGAAAGGGCCACCCAGCAGATGAGTGTCAAAGGGTGATCTCTAGTTAGCTGCGTGTAGAAGAGGGGAAAGGTACTTCCAATTAGAATGACATTTTAAAAGGTGGGGGGAGCAGGGTTCAGCATGCTGTCTGGGGGTGGGCATGTGTGCATAAAAGCATTTTAGCATTTAGCAATTGTGATGAGGAAGAGGCTTCTTCAAGTTACAGGTATGGACTGTCGAAGTTTGCCAGTGACCACTGCCGGCTCATACACCAGACTTTGGAAGCATTGTCCTAGCCTGGGCCTTTCCCATTAGGCAGGGCTCTTTTGAGACCATGGAAGGGAATTCTGGCTGAAAAAACGTAAGGGTAGTTAGTGTCAAGTGATTTGCTCAGACTCACGTTTGAGTTATTGGTGGGCTGATGGCACACCTGTCCTGTCGCTCTGCGTCTAAGTGTGCCGCTGGAAACTTTTTCCATGTCCGAGTCCAGGGAGAAGAGGAGTGTTGGTTATTCTATCAGCCAGGTGGCCGCATGCCTGTGTAGTCCCTGGGAACGTATCTGAGAACCTCAGTTTTCCTTCCTTCACACCTTAACCCTAGCTGTTCCTGCGATGAAGGTGAATTTGGCTGTAAGACAATTTGCATTTTATTGTAGACTGAGTTATCACTGTCTTTACCCCGTGCTTTTTTTGTGATACCACAGACTGATTAAAATGACTGTTTTTTAAAAAATTAATTTTGCACTAATGGAGCACCATATTTTACGCATTTCATTAGTGTGGACCCTACTTACCATAATATGAGAGTGTTTTCTTGTATCCCTTGCCTCAAGTTTATCAAAATATACTTAGTTACATTGTCATTGGCATCCTAGGAAGTGTAAGATACTTTAAATTTTGTTTATATTTCCTTTCTATGTTGACTTGAAACTTTGGGAATTTCATGTTGCATTTTGAAATGGAAATATTATCATATAGTGGTTAGTGGCAAAAGCTCTGGCGGGAGACCGCTGAGTTCAAATCCATGTCCCACCACTTGTTAGCTGTGTGACTTTGGGCCCCTCATAGTTTCTAGCTCCTGTGGTGGTCGTGAAGATTGCGTTAATACACGTAAAAGGCTTAGAACAATGCTTGACACGTGGCAGGCGCTCACGAGACATTAGCTGCTGCTGTTCCTACAATTATCCCAAAAAGCTCAGGTTTAAACATATACAACGTAGGGCAAAAGTAGGTTTACAGTTGTGAGTATGCGAAACAGAGTTTATTCTTGTTATTTATTAATTATTGTATTGTTTTCCAAATAACCGTAAACCTACTTTTGCCCCACTCTGTATTTGGAAAACTGATAAACTTCTGGATAAAAATCTTTTTTCATAGCAGTATAGTACAGTGTGATCCCTATTTATAAATATCATTAAAAATGTTTTTTTTTTTTCCTTGATCATTAAAACAAATGCAAATTCGAAGGGTAAAGAAAAAAAGGAAAAAACCATTCGTACCTGGTATCTAACATAATTTCACGTATAGCTTTATTTCTTTTCAATTTTTTACCCTTAAGATTAAGTTCAGTAAAATATGTAATTATAATATTGTATAAATAATTTAAATATTGTTTTTTAAACCTAAGCTTCACGAATGTGGTTTCATGTTATTAGAAACTACACAGTAATTACACATGCTTAAAAAGTAGTACATCAAGGGACTTTTACCTTTGCTTATTCAGCCATTGGACCCTTAGGTTGTTGCGAGTTTCTGTTGTTATGAGCGATTCTACGATGACTGTATTTCTCCATAAAAGCTCTTTGTTATTTGGGCAGTAATCTCCAGAGTGGAGCCACTGAGTCAAAGGTAAAGTGTGTGTAGGGTCCAGTCCATGACGCTGCCTTTCATGACAGGACACAAGTCATCCGCCTACCTGCGGAGCATGCAGGGTTGAGCTCATTGTATTCCTCAGCACTGGGTATCAGCTTAAAAACTGTGCCAGCAGCCCCGCCTGGTGTGGCTCAGTGGACTGAGTGCTGGCCTGTGAACCAAAGAGTTACTGGTTCCATTCCCAGTGAGGGTACACGTCTGGGATGTGGGCCAGGTCCCCACTGCGGGTCACATGAGAGGCAACCACACACTGATTTTTCTCTTCCTCTTTTTCTCCCTCCTTTCCCCTCTCTAAAAATAAATAAATACTTTTAAAAATGCACTAACAATGAATGGAAAACAATATCTCACTGATGGTCAGATGTTAATTAGTGAATGTGAGTGTTTTCCTCTGTGAGTGGTGCCTCCTTGTGTTGCTTCTTTTGAGAGCTGTGTGATCCCATCTTTTGATGTGATCATCTTAGGGGTACTTTTTTAAACACAGTGATTTTCTATAATCACAGAGTTCCATTTATATTAACACTTCATATATGAAAGATGATAACCTTTTGTCTCTCATATTTAAGGTATTTTCTAGCTTATTTGCCTTTTTGATGTTTAAAAACATGTGTTAAAGTTTTACATTTCATCAGTATAATTTATTGATAGCTTCCTTTGTGATTAAATAAAATATTATTATCTTTCTAAATCCAAAGATGTAGCAAAAGGAATCACCAGTGTACCATAATCTCTCTACCCATGTAAACTTGACTGGCGATAAAAAAAATAATATCTATTCTTAGATGGTATGTTCAGAAGCAAAAGCCCATCTTTCATAGTCCGCTCCCCAGGCCGTCTTCTCTGTAAAGTATTTCTTGTGAATTTCTTTTAAGAACAAAAGCATATTTGCATATATTTTAGCGTGGAAGAGATCATGCGTAGTCATTGTTCTGAGCCTTGCTATTGGTCACTTAAGATGCATTTTGAAGATGTTTCCATGTGAACAATTACAAACCTGTAATAATTATATGTTTATATATACACACATATATATCATAATATTTGACCAGTGGATGTACTGCTTAGTTAGTTCTATGTTAACAAACTTTTGATTCTTTCCAGATTCTTTTACAAATATTAAGCTAAGTTCCCCACCTCGTAGAATTTGGAGAAATACTCAGTCTTCTTTCCATCTGCGTGGGTAATCCCTCTTTGTGCTCAGAACACTGATGAGCTGCAATTAGAAAAAAGACAAATGTCTGAGTCAGGGGCTTGGGAATTATAAAGGCTTAACTTTGGGATTTAAAATAAGAGTAATCGTTTGTAATTGGCTTTTGTGATGCATATTGAGTACCATCCTTTTTAGCATAATTATGCATTTCACAGCTTAATTCATCTATTATAATGTGATGTAATGTTTAGACATAGAGATAATTACAAATCCTACATGTGTACCAATAAATACACCACTGGTTAAAGTAAGACAGTGGCGTAGAATAATGCTGTGTTGACGTGAGAAATTAATGAAAAACAATTGGTAATGAGCTGTGTTTCACTGACTCAAAACCTTGCTTCTGCCTTTCTACCCCAACTGTCTGGTAAAGGAAAATCCACCTGGGGCAATGGGGCGGCTTTTATTTCTGCCCTACGACCAGCCTTCAGAGCCCCACACCACAGCTTGGTGAGCTGTGCTCAGGAAATGTGCCTTGGGTGCATCCTGGTGCCAGTAGGGGCTCGAAATTTAAGGGATTATCTGCACGGTTTGCTCTTCTGTGAGTTTAATGAATAAAGAATGGGTCTAACCCAGCACCTAAAATGTGTTTGGCTTGTTAAAAAGTAAACAATTAAATCCTGTTAGAGCGCCTTTTGTGTTTAAAAGATACTTAATTGCCTATGCTGTTTAAAGTTAACAAATTCACCCAAGAGGTTCTCGGAGAAAGAGATGTTTCACAGGGCTCATGGAAGTGTTTGCCTTCAGAAGCTTCCATGTCACACTACATGTCCAAATCAAGGCAGGCGGTGCACCGGAAAGAGCAAGCCATGTTTCTGAACATGCTATTAAAACTTTGTATTTGCTGGGCTTCTTTCTCTTGATTCACCTTGGCCACACTTCTGCGTGGCAAAACTGTGGTGCCTGTGATTCAGCGGGCTTGTTGCTCATGAATTGCGTGGGGAAGAATGAGAGGGAAATGTGAGTTTTCCAGGAGACCGCTGTGATGCCCGAATCAGCCCAGTGGTCTGCTGAGAGCGGGGCCATTCTGTGCCCAGAGTACAGTACAAAACACGGGATGCGAAGCCCCTGCAGGAAGCATCTGTCCCCTTGCCGACACCGCTCACCCCCAGGTGGCAGGCCCTCTAAGTTGGGGCAGGTGTTTCTTTTGAATTTTTTATTAAGCCTCTGTGACTGTGTATGCCTTTCCCTCTCCCCAGAAAAACACACCTGCACACCCTCCAGTCACTCTGATGCGATGCGCATCCTTTCTGGTTGCTGTAGTATTTCCATCTTTCCTTGGTGTAGGCAGAAGGGCATTCACTTGTTTCTGTGTGGCCGTTTCAGGAGTTTGCGTTTCAGGCCCTTGGGCCAGGCTTCACTGCAGCCAGCCAGAGCTCCTTAGGGCTGTGTGAACCGCTTGGCCACTTCTTGAGAACTGTTTCTGCCTCCCTCTGAGCCTTCTGTGTGCGACAGGGGGCGGCCCGAAAAGCTTACCCAAGTAGCAGGGATGACTGCATCTGGTTGATTACCAGGGCTGTTAAAATTCTGTCGCTGAGCCAAGAACACAGGTACTGCTTCCAGGAAGTGAGCAAGGGCTGTGCAGCTGGCCCCAGGTGTTCCCAGGAAGGCAGGAATACGCCTGCTGTCCCTTTTTACAGTTCATAAATCCCTTGATTTATCATGCCATTTGTGACTCAGGGCACAGTTAACTCTAACTCCTGGGGGGATTTCCATTAAAGTCAAGGCCCCTGTAAAACCAGGAAGGAGAATCGGGAATGAAAAGGGCACATGTTGTTCTTTGTTAGGACAGAATCCTGTGTCTTCAACTGTAGACCAGTATTTGCTTTTGAAGAATCTGGTGGCGTGTTGGTGTGCACAGACACACAGTCTGGCCTTCTAAGGACACAAGTGCCCAAATTACAGGAATTACACAGATAAGTTGATAATGCTTGGAATCTGGGTGTGTGTGCTACTTAAGATATGAGTAGCTTCCCACTTCCCCCTCATCTAACACAGTTCATTTCTGTGATGGGACAGATCTGCACCCCCAGGAGTGTACACAGTTTTCTGTGGAGGGGGACAGAGGACAGATGTCCTTTAGATAGCTACAGAGGAATACTGCCACGCAGCTTTCTTGCATGATGCTTAACGAGCCTCGGAGAAAGAGGCCTTCCATCTCTGATCTCTTAAATGCAGTGGAATGGGGAGTAAAGAGCTTGGGTCTCAGTTTCTTCATCTGTAAACAAAAAGAAAGAATCCTGGTCACTCCTGAGCATTTGCTCCTGCTGTCAAAGCCTCCTTCGATGTTGTGAGGGTTAAATGAATGAGTAGATGCCGCGTGTCCAGAGCGGTTTTTACCGTATGCTCGGTAAACGGTGGCTCTGAACACCATGATCGCGGTTCGCAGGGGAGGCACTCCCCAGGAGGGCTGAGTAACTCGACCCGGGGCACACAGTTCGTGGCAGGGTGCGGGCTGTCCTCCCCCAGAGCCTACACTCTCGGCCCCCGCCCTGCATTAATGCCTCTCAGGAAAATGAGAGCGTTCCACCTGTCAAAACTAGGTGGTCGGTTGAATGACAAACAGAATGGTGTATGTGAAAGACATGTGTTTAACTCTGGGTAGACATTAACCGGAAATCTGCAGTGAGGAGGCAGGGAGCAGGTCACGGAGAGTTGGGGTGAACAGGCCGTGGCCCCGGAAGCTGCAGTCTAGGGAAGGGAGCAAGCAGCAGCCTGCAGTTGCAGGGCTGGGTAGTAAACACTGAGATAAAAAGATCTTCAGGGGCCAGGCAGGCCTGAGGAAGGAGCCTTCTGGAGCGGGTGGGTGGGGTTGGATGGATAGGAGCACGTCTCCAGCAAAGCAGAGCGGATGCTAGGGGACTTTCTGCAAACCACCAGGGCCACTGAACTGCGATGGAGTAGGGGTGGGGGGAGAGGGGGAGCCGAATTACTGGGAATCAGCCATTTTCCTCATTTAGGTGTACATTCCATGTAAATATCTACCCTGTCAGCTAACGTTTTTTTCACCAGAACAGAACTCTTGGCAGCTCTATATAAAGCTAAAATATTTTGATTTGATTTGAGTTTTTTTCCTTGGTTGAAAAGGAAAGAGGGAAAGATTGAAGGATCAAGTGGGGAAAAGTCCAATTTACATTTTGTAAGGACACTGAAGGCGGCAGCATGGAAGATGGGCTGGAGGGAGTGTGAGTGTAGCCCAGGCCCCTCTGAGATAATTCGGACAGTTCGTGATCCAGGCCCAGGGCCGGGTCCTCGGGATGCAGGAAACACTGCCTGATGCTGAGGAGGAGCAGTCCTGGGCCTCTGCCTGGCTGTGAGGTCTTGGACAGGCCAAGGAACCTCTCTGGGCCTGAGTCCTGTCTATGAGTGGATGGGGTGGGAAGAAATCTGGGGCTTTTGTTTTTAAAACAAAAAGCAGAAGTGACTTGGTAAGATTCATTTCAACAGGGCCGACCTCTATTGCCTGCTGACTTAATTGGCTTATTAGGGTTGCTTAGCCGCCCTCCTATAATGGACTCCAAGTGAATTCCAGCAGATTTATAGTCTCACGTTTGTAAGTCATGTCATCTGCAGAATGATAAAGTTCCCCTGTTCTTAAATTTGGAAGGGTCGTGTAGAGGAGATAAGAGACTTTATAAATATCTAGTAACCCTTCACCACTTTAAAATATTGAGAGGTGCATGAAGCTGACGGCGGCTTGCTTTGCCTCCTGAATTATGCATGTGGTGGGCCCTGGCGTTCTTTATGGCTGTGCTTATGGAGTCCTCTTTTGTTCTAGCTTATTTTCACTGGTGGTGCTTGTAAAGGCAGAGGTCAAAGCAAATCCATTAAAGAAATCTGTTTGGTGTAGGAAGGTCCTTTTTGCCATCCTATTCTGTTAGTTGCTTTTGTTTGTGCTTTGGTTTTTCATTATCAGATTGGTCTGCCGCAGGGAAGGATGGAGGGGGGGGCAGTGGGAGGAGCCACCCCTGGGGTGTTAACAGCTGCGGGTTGGGCTAATGACCTGCCATAAAGGGGCACACCTCCTCCTGGTTCCTGGCAGCTCTAAAGCAGTTCTCTCCTTTCCCCTTCCTCCTCCGTGCACCCAAGAAGGTATTTAGGTCATCTGTGTAATAACAGTTTGAGCCTTCGCTGCTTTTTAACCTAATCATGATAGGACAAAATAAATTGGAATGAATTATTAAGAACACACTCATGATGTTTGCTCCCACTAATTTTCTCTGGACTCCAGCTTCCTTTAGAGAGATTTAAAAATGTGAGATGCAGTGGGGAATTAGTGTGTGCTTTTTGTCCCCTTTTCCCCTCCCCTGAAGATTCCTTTAGAGTCTGAGTAGGAGATCAAAGGCACTGTTTAAATTTCATACTTGAAGTAATGGTGACTCCCTGTGAAAGCCACTTGTAACATTGCTTATTTTAGTCATTTATAACATTACTTATTTCATAGTGACCGCGACTACCTATTTTATGAGGGAAGCCTCCCAGGCAGATGTCACGCCTGGCCCATCTGGATTAATTAGGAAGGGCTTCCCATGGATTGCACTGTGGGCTGGTGAGCTGCTTCATCTTCCCTAAGAGGATCATTTGTGGGATGATCAGAGGTCAGGATCCCAGCAGTCGGGACGGAGGGGAATCCAAGGCCTAGGGCTACCTCTGTCTGGAAGTCCAAGTCTATGGAGAACTGCTTCTCACATCAGAGTTCCTGTTTACAGTCAGTTGGAAAATGTCGGGGTGCTCTTTCTCAGGGGTTCATATGGTTTTAGCTCATACTAGCTGGAAAGAAAGAATCTTTGCAAGAAAACTTGTTTAACTTAGTTTGTTGATATTATTAACTAAAAGATACCACGCGGTGCTCATGAAAATAGAGAGATGGGATACCATTTAGAGTCAATGCACAGGAAGGCATGAGGGTGCTTATTTGCTGAATTTTATCCTTGTTTGGCAGGAATTTACTGACATCTTCCAGCGAGGTGCTGGCACCAAGGGAGGTTCATCAGGAATCTCCCTCAGAGCCTGTCCTCAAGGCCCTTGATCCAGAAAGCTAGAAGAGGCTCATGTGCAGCTGCAATGCATTGTCAGTGAATCTAGACACAGTGCCACAAGAGGTCAGAAAAGAAAGAGACTCCTTCCAACTGACTGGGTCTTGGAGAAACTAGAATTCCACTTATTAGTGGTGAGAAAGGCCTGCAGTGAGTGCAGGAAGTCACAAACGGTCTTTTACCTTCTAGAGCCAACACCACATCCTTGGGCTTCTAACCTGTTAGCTAAAAACGTGTAGTGATTGATAATTTTTTAATTACCATTAGCCTATTAGGCACAGTAAGAGATTAACAACAATTAATAATGAAATGGAAGAATTACAATATATACTGTAACAAAAGTTATGTGAGTGTGATCTCCCTCTCTCTCTCTTAAAATATCTTATTTTACAAACTATGCTCACTCTTTCACTTAAGCAGGGGTGTCCAACCCATGGCACCTGGGCTGCATGTGGCCCTGGCTGGCTACGAATGAGGCCCCGCACAAATTATAAATTTATTTTACTTAGTTTTATTACAGAGTTTTATAGTAAGTTTTATTACTCAGATATGTACATTTTCTATATTAGTGATCACAAACTTGGGACCTGCCCGATGACTTTAAGAGATTACTGAGAGGGCCAGTGCATAACTAGGGTTATTCTGTGAGGACTTTTTGCTTATCTGTGGTGGCAGACGTCACGAAAACTATGCACGGACCTTTTTTTGCTCATCAGTTTTCATTAGTGTCTGTGTATTTAACGGGTGGCCCCAAGACAGCCCTTCTTCCAGTGTGGCCCGGAGACGCCAAAAGGTTGGACACCCCTGCCTTAGAGGAAGCACTTGACAGCTTCTCTGTGTTGAATCAGAATTTGTTAGCATCGTCACTGTTGCACTTTGGGGCCATTGTTAAGTGCAGAAGGGGTGACTGGAACAGGAGCCCAGCGGCACCAAGACTGGGTGAGGAATGGTGGGGAGTGTATACAGTGTGATACTTGGGGCAAAGGGATGATTCATGTCCCACATGGGGTACAGCGGGGTGCCCCGAGGTTTCATCATGCTCCTCAGAACAGTGTGCAATTTAAAACTTACGAATTATTTATTTCTAGATTTTTTCATTTAGTATTTTTGGACCACGATTGACTGCGGGTAACTGAAGCCGTGGAAAGCGACATTGCGGGTGGAAGCAGGGGGCTGCTGTACACAGACAGATGTTTTTATTTATACCTTACTTACTCCTAAATGTGGCTGAGATGACTGGAGCATCTGTGGCTGGATAAAAGGAAGAGGAAAATACCTACACCCAGAAAGTTCACCTATTTATTTAAAGGCATAAAGGAATCGTTGGCATATTGTGGCTTGGAAGGTCTCGCTGTAAACTCAGAGACGTGATAGGGATATTGAATTAGAAGCAGACCTGTCCTGTATTGGATTGACTGTTTAATAGTTAAACATGGGGCCGTATCTGGAATTTACTTGTTAATCTTTTATGAACTTTCTGTCTAAACCTTTACTGCCTTGAATTGAAACAGGTTTTGTGTGTGTGTGTGTGTGTGCTTGTTCATGCTTTGTTTAATGGAGTTAACTTTTAGTTTCGAGCCTTTTACAATTTTTTAAAAAAGAATTTGGCAGTGCCTTCCAAATCTTTTCTTCTGCACTGCCCTCAAAACAAAATTATTAACTAGGTTGACCTTTTCTTGTCGCTGTTGATCTATTGTGAAAGTGTTTTTACTCTTCTGACTTATAAAAGTGTCTTGTTTTGAGTAAGTTTTCATGTCAGGCCGTGAAAGATAAGAATTTGAGTATACTTATTTCTTTATGTCACCTGGACAGTCACCGTGGCTCTGAGGAAAATGTGTAAACAAAACCTTGTGCTGCAAAGTCTCCCATGTGCAGTGGTAAACCAATGAGTGCCCATGGTAGGGAATGAGGCTCATAGGATCGAAAGTTCACGGACACCATCCACTAACTCGTTAGTTGGTCAGACATCATGGGTGTGTCTGCTAAGGGCCCTGATGGTGCTCAGTGCTGGAGGTACAAACTTGAGTAGGAGAGGAATGGAAGGCCAATTTTATTTTTGAAAGTGTTAGTATTTTTAAAGATTTTATTTATTTATTTTTAGAGAGAGGGGAAGGGAGGGAGAGAAACATCAGTGTGTGGTTGCCTCTCATGCACCCCACAACCCAGGCATGTGCCCTGACTGGGAATCGAACAGGCGACCCTTTGGTTCTCAGGCTGGCACTCAATGCACTGAGCTACACCAGCCAGGGCCTGAAAGTGTTAGTATTTTTAATATTGACACATGGAGACCTTGTCAGTAAAATAGTATTCAGCTAATTATCCAATTTTAAGTTTTTGAATTACTGTCTTTGATATGAAATATGTCCTAGGTTTCTCACCATGGGTCCCAAAGCCCTACTAAATGCACTTGGCAATGGTCATGCCCTCTTTTCTGTGGTCTCAGGCAATTCTAGCAGAGAATAGGTCCATACCATCTATTCCTTAGCTTCCTTGCTTCCTTTTTTCCCTGCCCCACCCCCTTTTGCTTTCTTTCCCATGAGCTTGAAATCTTGGGGAAATGAGGCAGCTTGTCAGGAGATGGTTCAGGTGATTTTCAGGCAAGAGCTGTTTCCGTGCCAGCTCTACACATCACACCTGGCTGAGTGCCATGAAGGGAGAATAAGGTGAGCCTGGGGCAGGTCTCTCTGACACTGTCTTTGCTTGACCTCACCTGACCAGTCTAGTCTCCTGCATGCCTTGCCCGACTCTCCCTTAGCTGCTGGCTCAAAAAAGAGCTCCAGATATAAAAGGAAAGTTAGTTTTCCAAATATGGGCCCAACAATCTTACTTTCAGAATTGTGCACATGAGTAGTCTGTGGGGAATCCCTCATCTCAGCAGAAATGGTGAGGACTTCCCCTCTAAACTGGATCCTGCGCAGACCAGCTCTCCAACCACAGTGGCTTTCAAAGCATGCCGGTGAGGAGGACCATGTGGCAGTGTACACAACTCTGTGTATTTTCTGACCTGCCTTTGCTTATCTGCTCTGTGGCTGGTATTCTCTGACTCCTTTCAGATTACTGTGCAGTCACTCGATTCAGATGGACGTAATGGCGGAAAGTATAATGAACAGTCTTCACAGGTGTCCCGTTTACCAGTGAAGATGTGTGACATTAGTAAAGTTTGGTTTTGTTACTCAGATGACCCTTCCTGAGATGACCCTTACCCATGGTGTGCAAACCACATGGCTGTCTGCTCTCATGTCGGGTCACCAACACGGCTGTGGGGTAAGGAGAGAGCTCCCTAACTCCACAAGTGTCAGAGAATGCTTTTGTGGTGGCTGTTACTCCCGAAGGGGGATGATGTCCCACCAGGGAAGAGCATGTAGAACACTTAGCAAGCGCACAGATCGGGATTGTAGAATCTGTAGGATGTAGAGAGTTCTAGAATAAGAAATTCCATAATGTTCATTTTCTAAGAATCGGGACCTTAGGTGCTGAATTTGGATTTGATGACTCCCTTGCCCGTGTACCCGAAAGCACTTGGTAAGCACCTCTAACCCTCCACTGGAACCTGTGCTGTTCTTGTTCAGGTCAGGCTCCCACCAGGCACTGAGCTCCTGGGAGTCAGAGGCTGCGTCTTACTCACTTTGTTCTCCCGGGTCCTATTGCAGTGGTAGGGTTGCAAGATGAGATACACGGCGCTCAGTTAAATTTGAACTTCAGATGAGCATCAACTAAGTTTTATCCTAAATATGTCCTGTGTATGCATATGTTGTTAAATTTGAATTTTACAATAGATGACAAATAACCTTTGAATATAAATATATACATATCCCATGCAATATTCAGGTTTAATTGGTCATTCTGTATTTTTACAATATTTGCTAAATCGGACAACCCTATATAAACTTCATTACTTCGAAACTTTTTTTTGGAACTGCATGGTGTAATCATATAATGTGATCACAATGAAAGGAAACCAAGGTGTTCACTGGGCTTGGTTCCTTCTATGGAACACAGGATGGGAATTGCAAACAGGAGTAATTCCTTCCTTCGCCAACAGTCTCAGTGAAGATGGACCATTCCACCTACAATGGCTGAATAGCCTGGACAACAGGAATGCACAGTGAGGACCTGATCCGTGGGTTTGATAGTGTGTCTGCCCTCATTGGACCCAGACGCTTGTCATCTGGCAGTGACCGGCCATCTTGGGACATTGTACATATTACCTGATAACGTAGTTGTCTGGGATTATGGAACTCTAGTTTCTGATTCTCTCTGTAGCCCTCCAGTTCTCCCTGCCCTCCCCAAAAGGTGGGCAGAGGCAAGCAGGACAGGGGTCTGTCATCTGCTGAGTTAGAGGAGACCTTCAGAGCAAGCTATGGCAGCATGGGGTATTTTAAGTCTCTGGTTTTTGGTGGAGTGTGTGGGTGTGTATGCATGGGTCAGCGCATACACATAATATAACTAAATAAGCGTGAGTGGTGGTACTATCCCCATATTGACAGTGGGAGAAAGTGGAGCTGTAGGGGTGAGGTCAGGGGCTTGAGTGCCAGTCCGCAGGCTGAGGCAGGCAGTCGTTGCTGTTGAGAGTAGTCTCAGGACCTCCCCTCCTTTGACTTACAGGGTGTTTTTAGGTCATCTTCCCATCCTCAAAGGAAGTATTGGAAAGGAGGACCCATGCCCTTTTTTGGAATGTAATTTGTGTCATTAGGACTAAAACCAGCAAGGGCCTGATGTAAGAAACCAGTTAACAGACTTCGTTCTGATGTCAGTCACATTGGAGCTTTGCAGGGTGGGTTGTGCACTCTGTTGCCTGTTCCCTGTCAGAGTAAACAAAAATAGAAAGCTTTTTCTCTAGACTTCAGAACCAAATTGATGTGTGGTGATTAAGAGCCTTGGTGGCAAGTGGCCACGGAGGTTGGAATCCCAGCCTTAGTGAAGGGAGGGCACAGAACTTAAAAGAAGCAAAACGTTTCCATTGGTTTTGAAGCCATTGAAACCAGCAGGTACTAGATACAAAACCTTGTGTGACATGTTTTAAGGAGTCATGCTAATGACAGGTGTCATGTGCCAGGCAATTCTGAACCTCAGCTCCCTGGAGAAGGTGACTGGTGGGGGCTGGTTCACATAGTGCTGGCTGTCCTCGGGAGAAAGCTGGTGTCCCACCCTGCTCCCTGCACCTCTGAAACTGGGCTCTGCAGGGCCTTCGAAAGAGCTCTCAATGGTTTGTAGGGATGCCCTTGGTGACCTGGAATTTACACAAAAGCTTCAACTGTGCCCAGAGAAACTATTTGCTGCTCAGTGAGCCCCCAGCCCTCATACCTCTTACTAAGTGGCCCCAGGCATGGCACTAGCAGCAGCCAGCCTAGGTTCGCAGCTTGGCTTCACCTGGGATTCTCCAAGTCCAGCACAAGTAGCAGCCATCTCAGATTGCTTTATAGCCCAGGTAGGGTGGCCCTGGGCAAAACACAGGTGGGGGCTGGCCGTGGCCTGCACCACACAGGAAACCTCAGAGCCTGTGCACAGCTAGAGACCTTGTTGGAGCACCACCACCCTGCCCCTGCACAGCTGATCCTCCACAGAGGGTGGAGGTTGGTCGTCAGTGGTCACAGCCAGTCTTTGCGTCTGACTGGCCTGGGGAAATCCCTCCCACTGACCTGCCAACAGCAATCAAGGCTCACTACAGGAGGAAGGTGTACTCAGCCCACATGAAGGGCTGTGTCACTGGACCCTACACGACCCTACAGGACACCTACTATATTAGGCCATGCTACCAAGACAGGGAGTCACAGCAGCTCTACTTAATACATAGAAAGAAACACAGAGAGGTAGCCAAAATGAGGAGACAAAGAAACATGGCCCAAATGAAAGAACAGATGAAAACTCCAGAAAAAGAACTGAACAAAATGGAGATAAGCCATCAATCAGATGAAGAGTTCAAAACACTGGTTATAAGGATGCTCAAGGAACTTAGGGAGGACCTCAACAGCATATAAAAAAGATCCAGTCAGAAACAAAGGATTCACTAATTGAAATAAAAAAAACAATTTATAGGGAAACAGCAGTAGAGTGGATGAAACCAAGAATCAAATCAATGATTTGGAACATAAGGAAGTAAAAAACAACCAATCAGAACAACAAGAAGAAAAAAGAATCGCCCCAAACGAGGATAGTATAAGCAGCTTCTGGAACAACTTAAAGCATTCCAACATTTGCATCATAGGGGTGCCAGAAGGAGAAGAGAAAGAGCAAGAAATTGGAAATCTATTTTAAAAAATAATGAAAGAAAACTTCTCTAATTTGGTGAAGGAAATAGGCATTCAAGTCCAGGAAGCCCAGAGAGTCCCAAATAAGATAGATGCAAAGTGACCCACTTCGGTACATATCATAATTAAAATGCCAAAGTTTAAAGGTAAAGAGAGAATCTTAAAAGTAGCAAGAGAAAAGGAATTAGTTACTTATAGGGAGTTCCCATAAGACTGTCAGCTGATTTCTCAAAAGAAACTTTGCTGGCTAGAAAGGATTGGGAAGAAATATTTAAAGTCATTAAAAGCACGGACCTACAGCCAAGATTTCTCTACCCAGCAAATCGATCACTTAGAATTGAAAGGCAGATAAAGAGCATCCCAGATAAGAAAAAATTAAAAGAGTACATCATCACCAAACCATTATATGAAATATTAAAGGGACTTATTTAGGAAAAAGATCAAAACTATAAACAATAAAATGGCAAAAAATATATCTATCTATCAACAATTGAAACTAAAAAACTAAGTGAAAAAGAAGAACAGAGGCAGAATCATGGATACAGAGAGTGTTTTGATGGTTGCCAAATGGGAGGGGAGTGTGGGGGAATGGGTGGAGAGGTAAGGGGATTAAGAAGTTCAAAGTGGTGGTTACAGAATAGCCATGGGGATGTAAAAAAGTACAGCATAGGAAATGGAGCAGCCAAAGAACTTATACGCATGACCCATGGTCATGAACAAAGGTGTGGGAATTGCCTGAGAGAGTGAGGGGTGCTGGGTGGAGGGGGGCACAGGGGGAAAAATTGGGACAACTGTAATAGTATAATTAATAAAATAAAATTTCAAAAATGCAGATAAAATTTAAATGAATGAAATAAAACAAAAAAAGAAAGTATTTGCTATCACTGAGGACTTACTGAGAAAGGAGGTCACATAGAGTCCTGACATCTCATAGGCCAGAAAACCTTTGTTTCACGGAAAGCCATTGAAACTCCCTATTTCCCATTTACGTTAACTTAACATCACTGCTGGTGTTTCTTCAGATTAATTTCCTGTATTTGCTTTTATTTGAAATGCATTCTTTGGCTAAAGTGTTCCTTAGTGAATGGAAAGGGAAAAATAAGGCAAGGGGAAGGGGTATTTTATTAAAGAACAGTTTTGTTTCCATCTGTTTTGCAACAGTAGATAAGTCCTGTAAACTTTCCATTTTCTGGTCCTTTCAGAGCACATTACGACTCCATTCTGTAGTGCCATGTGACATGATGGATTTGGCTAAACGGCCAAGCCAATCAGGTGTCTTGTTTCGATGGCAGGCCCAGATGAGGAGTGTGCAGGCTGTTCTGTGGCCTCCAGACCTCACTCTCAGGAGCGCTCTCCGGCACCTGTTCCTGCGTCCATGGAGCAGCTGTTGGCTGACATCACATGTCCCCATGAGACTCGGTGTCCTCACTTGCCAGTGTACTGCTCATCTAAGTGGCAGAAACTGTGCCAATAATGAAGCACTGGAAGAATACTAAATATCAACATTTGGGATCAGACGACACAATCTAGTTCCCATGAATCAGACGCTCAGGCCCGAATCCTAGCACAGATGAAAGGTGCAGACTCCTTTTGGTAGAGTTTTATCTTGAAAACAACCCAAGCTTCATAAACATAGGATGGTAGGCTTTGTACTTTTAATTTTCAGTAATTCATCTAGCTCTGGAATTTCCTTCGAAGCCCTGGAGGGAAACATATATACATAACTTAGGTAAGACTTCTATATTACGAAAAAGAGGAGGTTCACTCTAAGGCAAAGCTGACTGGCTGTAGGTGATTAGTTCCAAGGGCGGTACAACCCTTGATGGAGCTGTTGGGATGTGTATGGAACCCTCTAGAACAGGGAATGGCAAGTTGGAGATGGATGAGAGAGAGGAGTTTTGTTGTGATTGCAGGAGGAGTGCGGGGCTATGTACACTGGTGTGGCGCGCGGCAGCCGAGGGCTCTAGGGTCTTTTGATATTTCTACTAATAAATTCTCTGGCCCTGTCTCCTAATCTTTAAAATGAGGGGTTGGACTAAGTGCTCTGTAGAGTCTCTTTCAATTCAAAACTTCTGCTGTCATTTGGACATACACTAGGAAAATATTAGCACCACAGTTTATCTCCCTAACATGGGAAGTATTTCCAGGTTAGAGTTACTATGGCTATTAGCACTTTATTAAAAAGTGGGAAATTATTAGTGTGTATTGTCACGCCCATGTTAAACTGTTTGCATTTCAGTAAATGAAAGAGAACTTTACGTGACTATGAACATTTACCAACAGGTGTAGCCAAGATTTCATAGTTCATAGGTGCTAACTAGTTTAATAGCTGGTAGTTGCCACTAGATTTAAAAGCTTACAATCTGATTTTTAGTTTTTGTTGCCTGCAACCGAGTCAAGCATAGATGATTCATATAAAATTATCTTCATTAGCACAGGCATATTTTTTTAGCTATCAGGGTTGCATAAGGTAAGGACCTCAAACTGTTGTTAGGTTAATGACCTGCTTTGCTTTGTTTTTGTAAGTTTCTACCATCCTGAGAAAGGCCACTGGCTCCTTCAGAGATCTGCGGCTTTGCACCCCAGAGTGTTTAAGGAAAGTACTTTTTCCCAAAATGGAATTCTCCTTGGGTGGGTCATGCCAGGCAGTGGGAACTTTGAGCTGTACCAGGGTTTGGTTCCCTTTGAGAGGAAGAGAGTGGAGATAACAGCTGCTCTTGCTAGAAAGTGAAGCTTCTCTACGCCTACCTGTCTGCAGTTTACAGAAAGGGAAAGTCTATTTATAAAAAAGCACAGCTTCCCTAACCACAGTAAAGCCGCCCCTTTGATTGTGTCCAGGAGACTCATTTGCAGCTCCTGGGAGCCTCTTCTGGTGCCAGACTTGGGCTGAGTTCTGAGGGCCCCGGGAAGGTATAGATGTGCGACTGGATATATGTCTTTGAAATAAACCCACATTCTTCTTCCTGACGTAGAAAGAATATATAACATTGCTCCTTAGCAATGTGTGCTACTAAATATGTCACTGTATGTTATTTCACTGCATCACTGGGCCATTGTAGTAATCAATAGTACTGACAGAATGCACACACGCACACATACGTGGGTGGACGAGGAGGGAAAAGCCACTGCACTGTCAACTCTCAGAGTCGTCCCAGCTGCACCACTTTTAGCTCTGTACCTTCACTGTGGTGTTGCGGGGAGGGGGTCACCTCAGTCAGTTAGTACTTGAAGAAGAAAGTATAATGCTGGTTTGAAATCAGAAGTAAATCTCCCTCCACCAAACGCACACATAGAGAAAGTGATTGTTGGGTGTAAGCACTTTTTCTGAAAACTACCTTTCTGTGTGGACGCTGCCATTGTGATGTGTTTTGATAAGAGTCGTTCCGTGGATGTTCATTGCTGAGTTAATACTTAACGCAGCCTGTGGGCTGGTGGCTTGCTTCAGTAGTCCGTGTTTTTCATTTATTTGCTTAAAAAAAAAATCCTAGTCTAAGGACAAAAAAGCTTCCTCAGTTCTCTGTTAAATATTTTACTCTTGTTTCAAAATGATTATCCAGCTCCGTTATTAGTCAGAGGGCTTCCTTCATCTCATGAATATTTTAATATTTCAATTTCACAGATTTAATGAGGACATTTTGAGTTCCATTTTCTGTTATATTTGTGTCTCTTTACATCAATGGCTTTCGCTTTTATTCCTTTGCTTGAGATGGCGAAGGGAGGGAAATTGGATGACTTCTTTTTCATTTTTAAGCCTGACTGGCTCCTTATAAAATGAAAAGTAGAGTCACTCCCTCACAATGGCTAGCATGTTCAGCTGTGTGTAAATTGGGGTCATAATCCTTTCTTTGAAGCATAGGAGGGGTGCTGTTATGATAAATGTGCTGGAAATTATTAAAGATAAGGGTTCAGCGGGACACAAGTGGCCATTCCAAGCCTTTTGGTGCCATGAGGGACACCCTCTGAGTCCAGCTACGGGAGATGGAGAGGCAAAGGGATCAGCCAGTGCGTCCGACAGTACGCACCCAGGTGAATTTCTGAGCAGTCCAGTTAAACCTGTGTCTGGGCTGGGCTGTCCTTTGTCTTTTCTCACCTTTCGTCGTGATGGGGGAAAATATCCCCAAATAGGAAGGGATATCTATGTAGGCTTTATATATATCTTACCTGTTTGTGCCATGCTCCATATACGCCTCCTTGATGTCTGCAGATTTTTTTTCTTATGCGTGAATGTGGTGGGAAGTCAAGGTTATTCAGTTACTCCAGCTATAACCGAGTATTGCTGTACTTAGTCTGCTTAGGATAGACTAAGCAGGATATGCCCTGATTTGACTTTCAGCACCTGCTATTTGAAGTGGTTGAGAATGGAAATATTCTCTTCACCATTTATGACGACAGATTTTTAGTCCATGCACGTTTTCTGAAGGTCTAGGATGTGCAAGGAGTTGACCCCAAAACCGGTTATACAATACTTATGCGATGAGGAGTCTCCATTCAGATGGTTAATACCTGACAATTTTAAATATAGGTTGTTCTCATTTCTTACTGTATAATCACTACCTGTCTTATCAATATTGAATTCCTATTCTAGCCCATATTTTCTCTCTACAGTTTAAATAAATTATCTATTCCCAAGAATCTTTTTCTCTCACGACATTTCTAACGAGTTCATTGGAAACAAATCGAAAACCCCGTGGCTCTTCCTCCCTGGGGCAGTAAAATATATTTATTACAGCACATAAAATCAGAAAGAAAATTCAAAGTCACTTGCACTTTCCCTTTGGACTTGTCTCAGAGAGTTGGGAAGCCAGTGGGGGTTTCTGAGCTGAGGAAATTTTAAACATTTTTCAAAGGCCGTGGAGGGTGTGTGGTGGGTAGGCCAGGGGAAAGCAGGGAGGGGAGGTGGGACTGGTGGCCCTGGGACTGCCCGCATACCAGCAGCAGAGTGGGCCAGACGTGCTCGTATTCTACATCTGTTTGGAAGACAGAGCTAAAGCGTTTGTTGACAGGTTGGCTCTGGATTTTGAGAGAAAGAGGTAAAGGAAGACATAAAGTTTTTGGCCTGAGCCACCAGAATGATGGAATTGCCATCTGTTGAGCTGGGAAAGACAGGGAGAGGAGACTTTGAGGGAAAAATCAAAAGTTGAGTGTAGGACCTGTTTAGTTTTTTTATTATGGTAGTTCTTAACAGTTCTTATTGTCTCGTTGAATCTTCCCAGTGCTTTTCCAAAAGAAAGGGATCAGGGTGCTTTTGTTGATAAATCTCAGGGCAAAACTAATTGTGGCTATGGAAATGTTAAGTGGTGGAAAGAAAAACTCATGGTAAAGCCCAGAAAAGGCTAGTTAGGAGAAGCCTCCCACCCCAGGAGTACCACGTGGGCCCCAGCAGGAGGCTCTTTTACCAGGCAATTTAATGAAACTGTAGGTTTCTAATCCAGGACCTTTTCCCTGACAACCTCACAGGTGTCTTTTACGATCTCTGTTCCTGTGTCTGGCTCGGGCTGCGTGTGCACCCAGGTTTGTTTGGATGTGGCTACCTGGTGTGCTGTGTGATGAGGCTGTGTTACCCCAAAGGAATATGGCTTTTGGATGTGTCACAGATCAGCTGTAAACTTGCCAATATTGGTATTCATTGTAAAAGAAGCTTTTCTATTCCCTCCCTCTTTTTTAATGGAACTGTTTCTGACTTCCATACAAGCTAGCCTAGAAAGCTTTCTTATTTGTTCACCTGATTGCGCCTGAGAAAGAAGGGCAATTGAAACAAAGTCAGAAGCAGCGACAGCAACAAACACCATGGTGTTTCTTTGCATGGGGATGAAAGCCGCCAGCTGAAACCTTGCTGCAAGGGAAAACCAACATATCCGCGTTCAAGACACTGAGGGAGGTTACAGCTTCGTCTACGTCGAATGTGCTCATGGTCCTCCTTTTATTTCAAGTGAAATGAGTTCTTTTTTTTCCCTTTTCATCCCTGTCTTTTGGAGTGGTTGTTATTCTTAATTCTACCCAAGAGGTGCTTTGTTGCACTGATAGTATTTGGCCTTCTCAGGCGACCAGTGCTGGAACTTAAAGTGCATATGGAGCAGTGTTTGTGGGGCCCCTGTGTGTGCTAGACACGGAGAGAGACAGGCATGTGCAGGAGAGACAGGCAGCACCCCAGGCCCCAGGGTCTGGAAATCTAGTCAGGGTGCGGAGAGTGATGGGCAGTGCATGGGTTATTTGCGCAGGAGGCCCCCAAGGCTGAGATCTGACCTTGCCCCAGCCTCCCGGATTGTGATTGAGAAGGTGGGTGGAAGCCAGCCTCCTTGTGTCGTTTTAGGTCCTTTTGGAAAGGAAGCCAGTGCAGGAGGCATGCTAATTTCAAACAATGACAGGAGTGGTGCACATGCCCATGCATATTTTATTTGTGTTTTTGTAAAGAAAGCTGGTTAATTGTGGATAGAGTCCTGTTTCGAAGAGGGCTGTACTGTTTCCCAAACTGAACAAATAACAGACACATTTGAAGCCTGCCTCTGGTGAAAACCTCTGTGGATTATTTTCCCCTTTTTTAAGAGAGGTAGTAATATTGGGACAAGGAGTGTATGTATGACTTAGAGTCTTGTGGTGCTTAGGGCTGAAATGGAGAGACGTTTGGAAATTATTGGGCCTGACTTCTCCCGTTTCTTTGAATGACAAAGCCATGACTGATGATCAGAGCCCAAGTTTGCCCTGCCTGTGAGCAGGTGGCTGGCACTGCAGCCCAGGCCTCTCTGACTTCAGGCTTCCTTTCCTGTCCATCACCACACTTAGCATCTGCGCCTCCATGTCTTTCAGCCTGACATCCACGCAGGCAGAGTCTGGAGAAGAGCAGGTTTTTGTAGTGAGTTGATCCTATAATCATTTATGAAGTAGATTTCTGCCATTGAATTTAATTCTGCCTCAGATAATGATAAAACAGAGAGATAATTCCCTTCTGGTTTTGGTTTGTTAGCACTGACCTTAGTGTAAAAGCTAAATTCAAGAGGAATGCTAGTCTTTCATTCCAATCTATGAAATCTGGGTGACTTTGCTAGTGTTTCTGGGGACAGGGCACAAGGCAAAGTCTTCAAGTCCAAGGGCTGGGGAATGACAACCCCTCCATCTACCCTCCCTTCTCTCTCCTCTCCCCCTTCTTTGCCTTGTCCTGTCTACCCTGCACCTTTCCACCTTCTCCTGTTATTTCTCTTGCTCTCACACACACCCTCTTTCTCCCTCTTGTTCCTACATGCAAACCAGATGCCTACTTTCTTGTTTTTATATTGGTTAAGACCGTCCTAACTTGTAAATCAGAATTTCCAAAATACAAGAGAAAGTTGAGAGATAATAGGGAATGTCCTGAACATCCCTATGTCCTGGAACATGAGTTGGGAACACATATGAGGCGGTATCCGGGGATTTCTTTGCGAAAAGCAAGTGGTTACCAGAATTAAGTAGGTGTTTCCCAAACAGGTCTGTGCACAGGAGTCCCCTGGGCATCTTATTCCGATGGCTGTGGCTGAAGGGGGTCTGGGGCAAGGCCCTGGGTTCTGTATTCTAACAGAGTCCCAGGGGCCGCGGTGTTGCTGGTGTGGACCACGCTGGTTAGTAGGTGTAGGAGACAGGCTCCTAGTAGGAATGACCCGGGCCTCCCACGTCATTTTGAAGTTGAATGCTTTACTGTGTAGTGAGGAAGTGCTGGTATCTCAACCTTGATCTCTGAGATTACAGTCTCAGCAGGTAGGGAGGGTGGGCAATGCTTCCTCCTGGGCAGCCTTTTTACACCGATGTCTGTCCTGTTACTTACATCAGCCATTGAAACAGAAGAGCCTGCTTACACTCCCCTCTCACATAGCGTTGCTCTTCATTTCCCTCTTTCATCATACAGTTAGGCTTTGATTATTTTTAACCACACGCCTTGCTGAGATGGAGGAGAGGCTTTATTTCCAGTACTGATCCAGAACACACGCCCCTCTCTCTTCAAATGCAGGAAATCTGACACAGCGTTGCCAAAGTAGGATGGCATGTTTCCCAGTGCTGTGTAGAAGGGGTGAGGTGTCTAGGATCAGAGGAGCAAGATCAAGGCCTTTGTACTGTTCACAGGGAGGGTACGAGGTGGGGTGGTGTTGTTGGGGTCAGAGAGACGTGGTGGAACTGCGAAAAACGGGGGACCAGGGGCCTCTTCTTCCCGTTCAGTCCATGCAGCCTGGAGTGAGCTACTAAAAACCCTTTGGGCCTTAGTGTTACCCTTTCTCAACAAGGGTTCTCAGCTTGGCTCTCCGACAAGGTCCTTGCTAGCTTGCCTGCCCCAGCCTTGTTACTGAGGGGAGTGAGTGAGTGTTTTGTATGTGGTGGGTTTGTTCCCACCAAACGACAAAAAGCAGTGTCTGTGCAGCAGCCGTCGGTACTTGTGACAAGTGTCCTTAAGGGGATGTTACCTCTTTGGTTTGATGAACTTTGATAGGGAGCTTTGCTTTGTAAAGGGCCCTTCGTTTTATTAGTAGTAATAGTTATTTAGGGTTAAATTAAGACATTTAAAATATTACATGTCATTAAACTTGTTAATATCTAAGTTTACATATAACATTGCAGTTTTTGTGCCTTACTTAAAACAGACCTCAGGAAAATGCACATCTCTAGAAGTGGATAGGGTGACACTCTCCTCGGTGCCCTGGAAATGCAGCACCTTGGGTCCAAGGTCCAGGGTGGGAATCAGGGAAGTGGTGGAAGGGTGGCTGGGGAGGGCCCAGGACGTGTTTGTTTGGCCTATTTAAGAGATTGCTCTATACCATGCTAAATTTGCAAAGAGTTTAACTTGAGAAGCTTAGAAAATTCAGTAGAAAATACATTTTCACAGTATGTTAAACCGGAACAGACTATTTTGAGCTGAACATACCTTGGAGATAAACCAGTTCAGCTTCTTCCTTTTGCAGCTGAAGAGCTGAGGCCCAGAGGTGTCGTGCATTGTCTGGACCTTGCAGGGAGCTAGAGCAACCCTGGACTTGGACCCAGGACTCCACGCCTGCTCCTCACCCTTTCCTGCCCTGTAAACATGCTCCAGCCTTGGCAGAGCATTTTCCTGGATACAGAGAAAATCCTGCTGTTACTATTAAAGCCAAGCTTTTAAGAGTTGTTTTTAATAATAATTTATTAGAGCTACGTAATCAGTTGCAAATAACTTATAGTTAATGGAAGAAATGGATATGCTCAATAAAAAGCCATTTATTAACGATCATGCTCTAGTCAGAGCTCTTGAGCTAATTTAAGGGGGAAAAAGGCAGGATTATGTCAAGAGTAGAGTCATCCCCAGAGTCCAAGGAAAGGAAGCTAAGTGCAGATTTTCCGTATGTGAGCTGGAACTTGGGACTGGTCTGTGTTACTCTGTCCCTCTCTCCGAGGGTCTCTCTGTGTCTCCTGTCCCCGATCTCCTGTCTGATGATGTCTCCCCGTCCTGTCCTGTCTGTCATTCTCTTTGTCCATCACCCTGACTCTCAACTCCATCCTTCTGACCTGGTCCCGGTCCTCTGTCTCTCGGTCCCCTGTACCTACCTCAGTCCCCCGTCTCCCAATTGCTCTCCCTCCTATCTCTGTCCTTCCACCTCAGGTGTGGTCACCACTCAGTGCCATTTCTGTGTCTCCCTAACGACTTGCTCTATTTTCCATTGTCCCCTCAGACCAGCCTCTCTGCCTCAGCCACTCCTACACACTAATTCTGTCTCTCGCCCTGTTTCCAACTCCCCAGGCAGCCCTCTGGTCCACCTCCTTCACCGTTTTTCACCGTGCAGTGAGTTCCTGCCACACTTCAGAATTGGCTGCCCACGGCCAGGCGTCCCATCCTGGTCTAGTTGGGAGCAGGCGTCTGGGGGCCTCAGGAGTGCTGGGAGAAGCCGGTCTTGTGGGAAATGCTCCCGTGTAGGGTCTCACTCAGTCCTCACAACAACTTTGGGGATGTAGAAACTCGGGCCTTGCCCCCGTAGGGCCATTAGCTCAGGGTCCCGCTGCCAGGAGGCAGTGGCGCAGGGAGCCAGCCCCCGGCGGGAGCACTGCACCATCATCCCGGTGCTGGGCTTTTAGGAAATGAGTTGGGTATCCCTGACAAGCCCAGGTGCTCTGATGCTGGGGAGGCCCCCTGTCTTTTGCACAGGTGTGGAAGCTACTAATGAGGCACCTGAGCTATCAGTATAGGCTTGAGATCAGTAGGATTTTATGAAGATTTGTTTGAAGCCCTGAGTGGTAGCTACTGAGAGCTTCACACACTTGGGGTCTGAGGAGGATTTCTTGGATCTAGGTCAAGACCTTGTAGAAACACTAAGGTAAGGTCTAAACATTTAAACCTCGCTAGTTAGTTTTAAAACACCCCCTCCACCCCTTTTAAAGAAAATATGAAGCTCTGACATCAGTCAAACTTTGATTAATTAGTGATGGCCGACCTGTATCTGTCATAACCCCGGGTGTCCGTGCCTGTAGACTGTGTATGACACAAGAACTGGACGTCTGTTCGGGAGCGAGGTCATCATTTCCGCCCCATCTTGCTTGCGAACAAAGATTTTAAGTACTTTTTTGCATTCCGTGAAATTTGCTGTGATGAAACCTAAGAACCAAGAAATGCAGGATGGAAATGGGCTCAGCAGCCAGTGAGCTTCATTTCCTCTCCCGGTCCTCCGGCTTTGACCTTCTGCCACAAGGCCTCGCGGGCCTCCCATAAGCTCCGCACAGAAGCTGCTAATCCCCTGGCAGTTCATTCTGGCTCCCTCCGCAGCTGCTCCCAGTCACAGCCAAGGCCAGGCAGGGAGTGGCCTAGGACCCCAGTGAGTGGCCAGTGGGGAGGTCTGTGTAGCTGATCCCAGGTACTGTCCCCGATCGGACTCTCATCTCTGCTGGCTTTTCGAGGAAGAGGGGTCGGGCAGGATGCTGAAACTAGAAGGATTTGCTGGCCAAGGAGCTTTTCTCTGTCATGTGCTACTTTTTTCTTAGTCAAATGTGTGATTTTGGTTTATGAAAAGCTTCCCATGGCTTCTCCTTTTAGATCCTTTAATTCCATGATGCAAAGGGCACCTTTGCTTGAGTCTGGAATCACAATTCCCACGTGGCTGGAGCCCAGTTTCTCTGACAGGCCAGCCGGCTGCAGTTTGCCCCAGGGCGACCCTGGCCCTCAGCCGCCCCCAGAGGAGGAAGCAGGCCCAGGGAGGACCAACAACAGGTCAGGTGGGGTGTGGGCGCTAGACTCACCCTCCCAGGGGACGCGCGAGGTTGTTTGGAAATGGGGGTGTTGGTAGTAAAAGCCAAACAGATGAAGGACTCTATGAAAAAATTAATGTGTGACATGAGTCCATTTATGTAAATTGTTTGCGTGTATGTATGTGTGTGTGTGTATGTGTGCGTGTGCGTGTGTGGGCAGCAGAGGCGCAAGGAAGAGGAAGAGGCTGAGATTCGTGGCATGAAAGAACTGGGAAGAAAGGTAGCTCTCACTCTGAGATGGCCGTCAGATAACACAGGGTCGGAGGAAAGAAAAGAGTGTGGCGCTTTATGCTCGCTGCACGAGTCTGCCTGGCAGCAGAGAAAGCGAGGAAAACCTCGCTCAGGTACGCGCTCTCTCAGTCTGTCTGAGCAGGAGCAAGGCAGCGAGGGCTGTGCCAGCTCTGCCCTGCATCCTTGCCAAGGGGAGAAGGGGGAGGCGATTACACCTCTGCTTTACACGTTTTATATTAATTTATCTATTCAAATGAGCACATGCTGACTTGCATAATGAAAAATAAATACATTTAATGTAAGATTTAAAAAAGAACAAGAAAGCTATTTCAGGGAGGAAGAAAAGGGAAAAGATTGAAATTCGCACTGGAGTAGACAATTTTGTTTTCTGTTTGAGGGGCAGGCCGTGTAAGTGGCACAGAGTTTAGAGGGCACAAAAGCCTTCGTGGGGGAAAGGAAGTCTCCTCTCCGTCCGCAGCCGTCCACTTGCCCTCCCGTGGCCAGTTTAGCCAGATTCGTGGGGTCATTGCAGAAATGCTGTATATTTTTACAAATACATATTCATACATATAAATGGAGAAGAGAGAGCCCTCCAAAATGACAGTGTGATAGAAACACCGTTTTGTATCATTTTTAAAACTGAAGCTATGTACTGGTCATAGCGATACATATCGAGCTGCTTCCTTGTCTATCGGTTGTATGGTGTTCTGTTGCATAAGCTGGTTGTATTTAACCAGCTTTGTGTTGATGGACACTTGAGTTGTGTTTTGGTCTTTTGCTTTAGAAACAGTATTGAAAGAAATACTTATGACTATGTCCTTTGTGTGGTACATCCACAGGACAAATATCTTAAAGCGGAGTTGTCAAGTTTCTCTCCAGAGCGGAGGTAAAATGCGCACTTCCTTCCGAAGTGAATGAAAGGACCAAAGTTCTTCAGAGAAGAGGTGCTGCCTTGGAGTGACGAGGACTTTGGGAAGGCGTTGGGAACGTCAGGGCCTTCCTGATGCTCCCTGGATAGGCGCCTTTGTCTGGAGAAGTTATTTTTGCTCAGGCTTTGTTTTTTGTTCCAGATTTGTAGAGGAAGAAATCAACATTTAGTGAGCCGCTACTATGTGCCAGGCTTGGGTCAGCTACAAATGTCATCACTTACTTCCCATTGCACTCCTGTGCAGTGTCTGTGTGTGTAGACACTAGCCACAGGTCACAGGGGACAAGCAGGAGGCTCAGAGAGGCTAGGTAACTTTCCCTAGGTCACACAGTGGATACACGGAGAGGAGAGTCAGATTTCAGACTTTGTCAAAGAACTCGTGCTCTTTGTGATTCATTCTCTCTCTCTCTCTCTTAGAAATCTCTGTAGGTCTTGAATTGTAGAAAACCTGGGGCTGCACTGGGCAGTGAGCTAGGTATGTGGTTGACCTATCACGTTGACCTTGCTGGTGCCTCAGAAGTCCCTGTTAACATACTTGCAGGGTATAAAGAGAAGGTTTGCTGTTGGATTATAAGGATTGCCCTTAACCTACAAAGGGCTGTGTTCTGAAAGTTTTTTTGTTTTTTGTTTTGTCAACTAACTGTAAAGAAGACAGCCCTGATGCAGCGATGCTCTGAAGGCTTGTTTGCTTCTGGGCGGAACCACAGAAGCACATATAACCTACAATGTTCTGACAGTGGACGGTGTCCGTAATTCCTCAGTGCACTTGGTCCGCAGGGCCAAAACCACAGCGGTGAGGGAAATAGAGGGGTGAGAGCTCCCACATTCTCCTGGGGTATAGTACCGAGGAGTGAATAGCTGTACTACATGGGGCACGACTACAGTGAGGCTGGCAGCTGGGACCAAGGACGCAAGGCAGAGGGTGACAGGGCTTGCCTAGGTGTTGCAGACATCTCTGTGTAAGGAATGGGCCACTTACTACTTTTAAAAGTTAGATGTATGTAGGTTGGCAACTGCCTCCACTTTTGCTTTCAAGTGGTTTTACTAAACTAATAACCTCTGATGCACATGAGGTTCGATGAAAGAGCTTGGTTGCAATTTGGTGTCATTTTTCAGCTCCAGACATAAGGAACCTTTTTCTCTCATAAAAGCCAGGATACATTTTTTTCATAGATGATAGCAATTATTATGGTCATTTTTCATTTTTCTGTTTTATCAAAAGTGATATAGTTCCCAGGCTAGACGGAGAGAAGATGGTGTCCATTTGAGCGAATCTTGTGAGCTGGCCACTAGATTACTTTTTGCTTCTAGACTGAAGGGACCAGTGTCCTTGTCTCTTCTCACCCTCAGCCTTGTCTTCTCCTGGATGTTTGGTGGGATGGGGTGGGATGAACTATAACTTACATGTCACTTCCAACCTTGCAATAGGCCAAGAGTAATTTCCTGAAGTGGAAGAGGATGAGGATGAGGAGGAGGGGGAAGCCACGCTTGTATGTCTCTGGCTGATTAGAGCTGGTGGGAGTATGTTTACCTTGACCTAGTACGTGTTAAGTCTTACATGGCGTCCTTCAGCGGTGGTCATTGGGGCATTTCCATGTTATTGCTACTCCCTGGAAGTTTATAACCACCAATTTTCTTTACCTACTCTGATCTACTAATTCAATAACTGTTAGCAGGTAGTATCACCTACCAATTATTTTTAGGTACTAGGTAGTATCTAGTATTGTTATTATTGTAACTTTCTACATGATTGAATCTAGCTTTGGGTTTAGTTTCATCTAATAGAATATATTTTTTTCCTTTTATAAATGTCACAGTGAGGCACAAATGAAATAACCGTAAGTGGAAAAAAGTATCTCAGCAAACAATATATGCTTCTGTGGCATTTCAGCCTTTTGTGAATTGACTTATGAGATTCCCGGATTTTCTAGCCTGACACTCATTGGACATGGTAATGACATCTGTCCTTCCTGTAATCTGTCAGGCCTCTCATTTGCTTGGTATGGGTGCTCATACCGTGACACCAGTTGATGTTTCTTAGTGATGGTTAGGTTCTTGGTTAGCTGTAGGGCTCTGTTTGGTTTGAGTGGAGACGTGGCCGAGGTATAATGGCCTGCAGTGAGATGCACAATTTGAAAGCATACAGCTCGGTAAGCTTTGACATCTGCATATGCCCCTAAAACCCTTACCACAGTCAAGATAATGGACCATTCTATCTCCTTCAGGAGTTTCCTCTCTCGCTCCTGTTCTTTCCTCTCCCTTGTCCCTTTCTGTCCCCCACCCCTACCCCAGGCAATCATTGATCTACCTTCTGTCACTGTAGATTACCTTCCATTTCTTAGACTTACATATAATGGGGTCGTACAATATGGGCCCTTTTTCGGTCTGGCTTTACTTACTTAGCATAGTAATGCTCAGATCCATCTGTTACGCATATGCACAGTTCATCCTTTTTGCTGCTGAGCAGTGCTTCATTGCACAGCGTACCACAATTTGTTACTGGCTCACCTTTACGGACATTTAGGTTGCTTTTAGTTTTCGGCCACTTTGAATGAAACTGCTGTGAACATTCATGTATTAGTCTTAGGATGTATTTATGCTTTCTTTTCTTTGGGGTAAATATCCAAGAGTAAAAAGCTGTATCACATAGTAGGTATGTACTTCAACTTTTTAAGATGTGCCACCAGCAGAGTGTGAGAGTCCCAGTTCCTCCACATACTCTCTGGCTCTGGGTGCGGTCAGCCTTTTCCAGGTCCCCATCCTCGTAGGTGTGAGTGGTGGTGTCTCATGGCGGGTTTGTTGCATTTCCCTAATAATTAATGATGTTGAGTATCTCTTCATGTGCTTATTTGCCATTGGTGTGCTTTCTTTGGTGAAGTAGCTGTTCAAACCTTTGCCTAGTTTTCTTTAGTGGGTTGTTTCTTTTTTCTTTTTTTTTTATTAAATTTTTTATCGTTATTCTCTTACAGTTGTCCCTTTTTCCCTCCTCCCTCCAGTCCCCACCACAGCCCACTCCTGCACCGTTGTCTGTGTTCACGGGTCATTCATTCATGTTTTTTCACTGGTCCCTTTCCCTTCTTACCACCATTATCCCCCTCCTCCCTCCCCTCTGGCAGTGGTCAGTCTGTTCAATGTTTCCGTGTCTGGTTCTGTTTTGCTCGTTGGTTTATTTTGTTCATTAAATTCCTCTTCTCAGTGAGGTCATATCCTATTTTTCTTTCACCAACTGGCTTATTTCATTTAGCGCAAATGCTCTCCAGTTCCATCCATGATGTCACAAAGGGTAGAGGTACCTTCTTTCTGCTGAGAAGTATTCCACTGTGTAAATGTACCACAGTTTTTGAATCCACTCATCTACTGATGAGCACTTAGACTGTTTGGACATGAAATGGTTCGTTCCATTATTCACCATCTCTCTAGGGCCTGCTGTGTGCCAGGCTCTGTTCTGCATGCCTGGGACACAACAGTGAACAAGGGAAGTCCCCCACTTGTGGAGCTTATGTTCTGGAAGAGACACACTGTCAGCCAATGTACGTCAGGTGGTCATGAGCACTGGGAAGAAAAAGCAGGTGATGGAATGTGGACTCATACGGAGATGGGGCGCTTAAACAGGGTGAGTTAGGCAGGGTGGTCGGGGAAGTTTCATGTGAGGTGGTGATGTTTGAGCAGAGGCCTCAATGAAGTGTTGAGGCTGGGTGGTAGGGGGTGAGGGCTAAGTGTCTGGGTGGGTCCTGAGGTCAGGCTGTGCTGTACAAGGAGGCTTGTGAGGCTGGAGCCTGATGAAGACGGGGTGAGGGCAGCAGGTGGACAGGAGCAGCTCACACTGGACCCTGGAGACTGTCGCATTCCCGGGTGGTTGTTCTGAGTGGCAAAGGAGGTGTTGGAGGGTTCTGAGAAGGGCAGTGACCTGATCTGATCTGCATTCTAGTGGAATCCCTCTGGCTCCAGTGGGGAAGGGATGGTGGGGACCAGGGGATCAGCAGGAAGACTGGCCGCAGTCCAGACAGATGGCATGTGCACGTAGGAGCTGATGAAGGGTCACATGCTGCGTGGGTTCGAAGGCAGAGCAGCAGGACGTGCTGATGCATTCAGTGTGCGTGTGGGAGAACGGCGGAGGGAAGCCTGACTCCATGTTTCTTGTCCAAAGTTACTGGAAGAATGGAGTGGACATTTTCGGGTATGGGGGAGTCTGGGAAAGTACTCACTTGGGGGACGGGGCCAGTGGGCATGAAGAGTTTGACTTGGGGACACATCAATATCCAGGTGGCGATGTTTAGCGGATGTTTTTGATCTCAGTCTAATATTCAGGCAAGAGTTCAGGACTGGAGGTAAACTGAGGCCTTGGTGAGGTCAGTGGCCTTGTTAAGTGGTGGTTTCCGCTGTGTACTGTGCTGCCGCCAGAAGCGGCCCCTCCGGCACTGCTCTTGCCTCCAATGAAGCTGCTCCTTTTTGGCCATCACATACTTGGTAACAGGCTTTAATGCTGTCGTGATCATTCCCTTCTCTTTGTCTGAGCGTAGGCTCCCGTCTGGAAACCAGCTGCCCTGGCTTGCAGGTGGAGTGCAACGGACATACAAAGAACTCTTCCTTGTGCATAATTACAACCTTTAAGAGGCTGGAGAGGCTAAGGAGAGCTCAGCTTTGATTGTCCATGCAATTTCCTGCTTTCCAGGTCATCATAGATGCTCTTTGCTTGTTGAAAGTGGCCTCCAGTCCCGGCTGGACCTTCTGGGAATGAAGCTTGGGTGGGGGAGTAGATGAAGAAAACCTCCTGTTGGGAGAGGACCCAGCTGGACCACGCCCCCTGTACTGCTGGGCTGTGCATGTGGGAGATATTATTCACATGCAAAATAGGGAGCCAAACCATCGAGATTCTCTCCAGCCTTAAGGCTCTGCTGTCCTGTCCGACTCTCACTTTTGTGGATTTTCGCTCGTCTGCCTGGCCCTGCAGAGGCTTCTGAACTCCCCTGCCCAGCCTGACATTTACCCCTCTTCCTTCTCCTCCCCTTCCTCAGAGAAAATGAATTTGCAGAAACTCTTATCATCTTCCTTGTTAGGACACAAGAAGAAAATAAGCAGTTTCCGATCATTTCTAAGGACTTCAAATGGCTCCCTGAGTATTTCAGAATCAGGCGGATTTTGATAAGGCCTCTCGGGCAGTGTTTTGAATTTCAGTTGAGGTCATAAAAGTTCCTCCCATTTTCAGCTGAAAAGAAAACTAATGTTGGAGGGAGACAGTTTTAGTCCGAATGCTTTTATGCCGTCTGCATTAGCGTCTCTGGGCCTGGAACCACTTCCAGTAAGAAGTAGGTGACAGGCCATCCAAATAAAGAGTAGCCTTCTGAAAGCACTTCATTCCAGCGGCTGGGCTTTTCATAATCCTGACTTGCATTTTGAGAAAGGGAAGGCCGCGTTGGGCCTGGGCTCTGATCTCCCTCCCACCCCCTCTTCCGAACGCACTTTGATCTGTGAAAGTATGTCTAATCCTGGGCCAAGTCTGCTGGAACTTTATCCAGAGCAGGAAAAAGGGAAATATTTTTCCTTTCTTGGGTGGATTTGTATTTATATAAACCCTTAGCAATGAAAATGGATCCAAGTGGCAGGCACACGCGTCTGAGGGGAGGTGAAGTGGAGCGAATGAATGGTGGGAAGAGGCAGGGCGGTCTGTCCCTTTGCCCTGAGTCAGCTTGGACTTGGTCACATGATGTCTGACCTTTCAGGGGTCAGTGGGGAGAGGGCGTGCCTATATGCCGGACCTCTAAGAACAGCTGAGGCTGGGCCAGCCGCCTGTCAGTTAACTCCTGGTCTCGACTCCAGTGAGATATGTGGTCAGGGCGGGGCAAAAGCAGGCTGACAGTTGTGAAACACAGAGCGCACTCTTGTGTTATTAGTTACTGTACGACTTCTCATACGAACAACTGTCAGCCTCCTTTCACCCCACCCTGTATGTACGTGAATGATTCATTCACTTCATCCTTTGTTGTTACTAAGAGAAGAGTGGGAGGCCTTAGATGTTCTCTCTGACTCAGCCTCAGAAGGAAGCTTTCCCTTCTCACCACGGGACCCAGCATTGATTTACTTGCATGGATCTGTCTGTACCTTTTAGGCCTAACCCTTCCCATCTCTCTTGGGCAGTGAGTTTTGAAAGCGTGCTTGCCATTGGTACGAAAGCTTTCTTGTCATAAAACCACCTCATTTAAGTTTCAAGTGATGCTTCATGGCTTTACATTTCTAGGACACAGGGTGGTTCATTTTTTAGACCTTCTAAAAAAACCTCATACAGAATCTACAGAGGGGATATCTTGTTTTGGGGTTATTGCAGTTTGTATATTATCTGGCCTCATGTGAAACTGATGAAGATGCTGAGAACAGGAAGTAGGAAGAACTTTGATATCCAACAACCTTTTATTTTGCTATTGTTCCCTTTTTTTGGAACCAAAAGCAAAGCCCTTCCTGGTAGGCGCCTTAGCTTCCTGTGACTTCCCTGGAGTGATCTCTCCTACATACTAATAAATGCCACATGAGCCAGGTTCACCTGCTGTCCCGGATGTTTATTCTGGCCCCAGGGATACTCATTTTGTTGTCAGTGGGAGCCTCACATTTCAGAGTGGAATCTTCCCGAAGTTTCTCTTCATCCCAGTGCTGTGAATTGGGGAAGGAACTTCTGGGGGACTCAGAAAATACGGAGAGCTGAGGCTTTTTCGGCAGGTGGAGAGGGTCTAGGCAGAACAGCCTGAGGGAGGCTTTTGTTCCACTGCAGGTGTTGGAAGGAAGAGGAGGGGCTGTAGGAGAGGGAATTTCAAATAGCCAAGCATGAGGTAACAGTCAGAAAGAAAGTTGGATGTGTGCAAATAAAACCAACCAACCAACAGAAGGAGACATAGGCAAGTGGAGTGTTAGCTTGTAATAGGGAAGACAGTACTAAACTCGGGCAAATTTTCTTTTCCTGGGTCGAACATTAGTCAAATGCTTTGGAAGAGGTGCTGTGATCTGAGGTTGCAACGCTTTTGATCCAGAAGAGACTTGAGTGGTTATTGATCAGGGAGGGGCCCCATGGACCAAAGGCCACTCTTCTTGGCATAGTGTACCTGAGACATCCGGTCATCTTCTGTCCCTCAGAGCAACAACAACAAGAAAGCTTTATGTAATGATAAGCAGACGCTACTATTAGGATCATCGTCTCTGTTAGGCCCTGGGCTGAACAAGGAAAAGTTCAGCTTCTTCACTGCAGATGCTGTCAGAGGGAAAATTGAAGCTGTCGTTTGTGCCGGTGGCTTCACTTCGTGTGGCTTCAGTTGTGTTATTCATCAGGATAGTCCAAGGACTTCACAGGTGGGGATCATTGTAAGTCATAGAGGTAGTTGAGGGTGTGGTCTTCGTTTTTCCTTCTACCTGTAACTGTTACTACTACCACTATTTTGGAGGACAGGATGTCCGGAAGAAGTTGAAGCAAAGTGTTCAAATTTAGTTTGTTTAGTGCAGCTGATGACCAGGCTGTGCAAACTCACAGAAGACAGATACTGAGTTCTGCCCCTAGTTCAAGGGCGTCTTTAAGAACCCCATTGGCCTGCTTCTGTTTGGCTTATAGATTATACTCTCTTACTGATAAGACTTTACAAATTGTCCCCAAAGATCATGGCACACGAGAGCATTTCTGAGTGTTTTTAAAAAGGAAGGCCCAGCATTCAGAAACAAAACTGGACTTGAGAATTCTACCAATGGCCGGACACTGGTAAAGTGCCTAGAACTCACTGGATTTTGACCTTTTGAAGAATTGCAGGGCTGTGTGGTGGAAATGGAAATGCAGAAGAGGCTCACAGTTTCTGATGGTGCACGTTTTTGCAGCTGCCGCTGGGATTCGTCCTGTAGGATGGGGCTGGCAAAGAGGTCCTGTCAGTTTGACTCATTTCCCAGAGGAACCAGCGGAGCCTATAGGAAACTGCTCACAGAGAGAATGCAGCATCCCTGCAGTTTGAGGGACTACTCCCTGAAACCCAGAGCTCCCTAAGAGTGTATGTGGCCAAGTTCTGGACAATATCTGCGGGCAAGCCAGCTGACTTCCCAGTGGCCCAGCTGGGAGATTCCTGTTGGATCTGTGGGTACCCAGTTGTCCTGGGAACTTTGTTAGCCCCCAGAGGACAGGTCCCTGCTAGCTTCGGTCAGTTGATTGTGGACTAGTTTGGCCTGGGGCAACCGATCTCTCCGCCATCTAGGGGGCTGTGCCCTGCCTTGTCCAACTGGGTCTGGGGAAGGCTCCCCCACATCCAAGGTTTTCTTCCTTAGATAGTCCCCTTCAGCCTTAGGTTGTTCTTTAGAGTGCTCTTTTCTCTTGATAATAAATTCCTGTGAAAAAGTCTCTAATTGTTTATATGAGGCTCCCTCTGTGCCTTCTGTCTCATGATGAGACCCTGACTGACCCACACGGCCAATAAGTCTCATCAGGGGGGAACTAGGACCAACTGTCCCCAGAGTCCACTATGCCCTACTGTTTCTCTAGGACCAGCAAGTGTGTTGGGTTGATTGGTGTGACTGAAGGGTTTCAGTTTGCTTTTACATTTTTGATGAAGACCTATTTTAAGTAGCAAACAGTTGTTATTGCACTGTTACTATTTTTAAAAATGGAGTTGCCTACCATGCAGATGGCTTTCATCTCATAAAGCCCATCACAGAAAAGGAGTGGACGGTCCTGTTATCTCTTCAAAATGGCAGTTCAGTCATTGCCCTCCAGGGCCCTTCATCTTCTTTGAATCCTGAGCCTTGGGATCTTTCATTCATTCTTCCCTTTGCCCATGCACTCACGCCTCCATCTGCCCGGCCGTTCACTTTGGTAGTTCAGACACAGAGCGTTGGCGGAAACCCAGAGGAACAAGTCCAGTGTCCTATTGTTGTTTTCAGCGGTGGTATACCGAACTCATAGAGTCCAAGTGACAGTGGACATGAGCATGATTCATGTCTTGAAGCGCGTCCCTGGTTATGGTCTCCATCCACTTCCCATTCCGTACTGAGGCAGAGACTCTTCAGTTACACCTCCATCTCCACCTTCCTGCTAAGGCTGCTTCTACCAAAGCTTCCAGGGACCTCCGGACCCAGGGCTTCCTTTTCTGTTGTTATTTTGCTTGTCTACTCAGCAGAATTTGGTACAGCTGGTTACTTTTTTTTTTTTTTTCTTTTGTAAAGCCACATTCTTGTTTCCCTTCTGCCCCCCCACCCCCACCCCGGCAGTTCCTGGCTGGTCTCTTTCCCTCTTCCTGGCCTCTAAATTTTCAGCCTCCCTAGGGCTTTGTCTGAGGTTCTTTTCTTTGTCTACTCACTTTTCTAGGCAGTGCCATCTACCCTTGTGCCTTTAAATATCACCTGATTGGCTGATCCCTCCCAGATCTGTACCTCCAGCTTTAACCTCCTCCCAGAGATTCAGAATAGTACACGTAAATACACACTCAATACCTATTCCCACATCTGTCACTCTCCATTTATCCCACAAACCACCTTTGCTTTCCATCTTGCGAATAGTACCGCCATCTGCCAGTTTCTCAAACCAAGTATTTGGGATTATCCTTCTCTGCTTCTGACCCCCACATCCAGTTCCTTGACAAGTCCTGTTGTCTGTCTACAAAATACACTGGGTCTCTCCATCTTCCTGGCGCCTCTCCCTACAGGGTCTCCGCCCTCTCCTGTCTGCGCTCCTGTGTGAGCCTCCTAACCGTGTCCCTGCCCTCGGCCTGCCTCTCTACACAGCAGCCAGAGGGCTTCTTACAACAGGTCTCCCGTCATTATGTCGTTTCTGCTTCCTTTGCTCGTGCTCTTAAGTGGGTCCAGTGGCATGTTTTTCAATGTTCCGTGTTTACTTCTCCTGTGGACTTTATTTTGTCTGAAGACAAAGTGTCCTTTTATCTAGGCCTGGCTTTCCTGTTCCATATAAAGGTGTTCTCCAGTCCTTGCTGTCTGAGATAACCTGCTGGGCTTGCCAAGTGGGGGACCTTCCTGCTCACCGGTCCACAGGATGCAGCCTTTGTCCCGAGGAGGCCTGGGACACGTGCTTTCCGTGTCTCATCTCAGCCACATCCAGAGTCACACTCAGTTAACAGACAGCAGTGCACTTTGGGCTCGAGGGGTGCGCCTTTTAGAATATTAGAGCTGAAAGAGGCCTTAAAACACGTAGATACTGTCGTATTTAATAGAACCTATATACTCGTTTTAATTTCAAGACTATTGTTGGCTATTTGGAGGGATGTTCATAACCCTAGATCATTATCCTGGAGTAGGAAGTGGGGTTTTTTTTTGCACTGGAGAGAAAGTTTTGGGGCTTTTAATTTTGTGGTTTGGGCCATCAGTGTGATAAATTTTTAGTGCTTTTCCATGTGTGTTTGAGAGTTCTGATGATAAGCAGAGAAAGTTGAGCTCATTTTACTTATCTTGGTTGCTTTTTAAAAAAAATCATAATAAAACTTGGTGTTCTTTCACGGGTTGGGGTGGGACAGTTGATGAATTTGCTAGCTTTTCATGCTGGAAATCTTGAGCAAGAGTAATTAAGAATAGTTTTCCCTAAGTTTAATGGGCACAAGGAAACCGTTTAGGGACCTAACACAGCTTCAGCTAATGTGGTGGTCTGCTTCTCAGGCCACATTCTGGGGTGGTCAGGGAGACCGATCGTGTCATGTCTGCGCATGAACTGAAAATCTCCAGCAGAAGGGAAAGCACCAGCAGTTAAAACTGGCATGTTTCAGCCTTTTTGTATCATTCACTCAAACATAAGAATGAACTAACAGTCTCAAGACCTCTTCATCTGGAGTGACCCATTTCATTCTAAACTCCTTTGTGTCGCTCTGTCAATTTATGTTCCTAATTAGAATGTTCTTTCAAGTTTACCATTCCACGTGGAAATGTCAGCCTTACAATTTTTAATGATGACAGAGAATTCCATCTGACCAGTGCGTCATAGTTTAATCACTTCCCCATTGTTACATTTGGGCGGGTTACCAAGTTTTCCCTGTTTTATAAACAGTGTGGCTCTGAGTAGTCATATAATTATTGTTAGAAAGCCAGGCCTACTTCGTGAAGTAAGTTCCTGAAAGTGGAAGTGTACCAGTTTCTATCTATACTCTCTCTCTCTCTCTCTCTCTCTCTCTCTTTTTTGGTAAATGTAACTTAGGGATTTATCTTTTGTATTTGCTAGTGGTGACACATGTACATAATTCTAAGTTTTTTTCATATGAAGTTTTAAAATTTCTGGCGAGGTGGTGTTTTACACTTAATTTACAGCCTAATCCTTATGTATTGCTTTGCCATTAAGAATCTGGGTATTGATTACATACTCATGGGAATTCTTTATATATTTGGAACAGTAGGCTTTTATAAAATCTTATCACTATAATAATAGTGTCAAGAATTTACTAGATGCCGGATATAATGTTGAGATTTCCATGTGCTACTTTATCATCACAATGTCCCAGCTACAGGACCATACTCAAGGGGGGATAAGAGTGGAGTCACATAGTCCTGGGTTCAAATTCTGGCATGGCCAGTCCCTCCTTGTGACTGTCACTGCTGAACTCGTGACCCCTTGGAGCCTCGCTTTCGTCCTGTTTATAACAACGATGATAGTTGTACCTGCTTCAGAGGGTTGTGATGAGGACCGAGATAATACATTTATGGTAAAAACACATAATAAATGTTTGATAAGTATTAGCTGCTACTGTGATTATTTTCTTCTTCTGAGGCTAATTGGTATTTTTCAAGTTGGTCTGGATGACACCCCGGTCCTAGTGCAAAGCACACGTACTATTTTCCATTCTGATCTGAATGTCACTGGGTCTATTGAGTCAGTATTCCTCATTCCTCAAGGTCTTTTCCAATCCTGCAAATTAGCATCAGCTTGTCCTTCTCATTTTCTCTCTAGCATCTCATATAATGTTCCTGGGGGGCGCCCATGGTGCAGGGCAGGGTTCCTTTTTTTGCTTACTTGACTTTCCAGAGATGAGGCCCTCCACATCCGAGACCTTGCCTTGGACTCCTGTGTCTTCTGCATCTTCTGCAACACCTCACACATAGAAAGGGCTCCCTATGTAGATACTCAGTGTGTAGCTGTACTGTAGTTTAAAATCAAATTTTTGTTAGAGAAATTTGAGATGATGAGCTTGTTTTATTTTACATGCTATGGACCATGCCTTATATTCGTGATAAGATTGGTTTTGTGTGGAGAGGAAAAAGCTGTTTCTGTTATTTTCTTAATCGAGCAGTTGGGCATGTTTCTTAAATCCCAAAATTTAAAAAATAATCCCACTCCAAAAATACTGTTACCATGCAGTACTTTTTTGGAGTGCACAGTTGTACTGGAGTTGTGAACTGTTCTGCTGGTTGCTCGGTTTTCTACAGTGTCAAGTGAATTTCTCACGTACATGAAACTTCTTGTGCCGTTGATGTGGGTGTCTTTGGTGGCTGGCAACACTCCGAGGTACAGGACCCAGACCAAACCAGCTGCCTGGTCCTGCGTGATACTGGGAGTCTGGGCGGTGGGGGCAGGGACAGTAAAGCTGCTGGTGTAATAGAAATGAATAACCAATGCTTAATAGTCTACTATAAATTATTTTAAATTCTCTGGCATCTGGCCTGCTCGCCAGCACCTACAACATATGCAGCAAGGAAGCCTGCGGAGCCAGGCTGATGCCAGGGAAAGGTGCTTGGGGTCAGGCTTGACATCTGCATTTGTACCCTGGGCACGCAGGCAGAGCAGAAAGCTCAGGAGAAACCAGAGAGATCCTGCCAGACTATGTTCAGGCCTTGTGGGCACTCTTGGGATAGAAAGTACAAATTGAAAATATCAGGTGAGGCATCTGGGGAGGGCAGTCCAGGACCAGGGCTGTTAAGAGGCCTGGGGGCGTTCAGAGCACCTTCCTTGGCAGGTCTCGCCCTGTGGTTCAGGGTGGGTCGGCTGGTGTGAAGACACACCTCTCTCTCTGGGCCTCGGAGCAAATCTGTTTAACCCAGAGAGCTTCCGACTTGTAAAGTGGTGTTTGGACTGGATGACTTCCAAGTTTCGGTCCAGCTCTAACATGCTGTTACTGTGGCTTCTTTTTTCGCTTAGATAACACTCACTGTTTACATGTTCAACTTGCATTTCTCCCTTGGGATCTCTTCTTAACGGATATTGGAGTATAGTTCTGATATAGTTCAGATATCTATGATAGGAGCTAGTCATGGTAAATTGAATTTTGCAGTAAGTTTTGGTGTTTGCAGTAGTTTGATTAAGGAACTCAAATTACAGTTAATTTCTACTGTGCAAAGCCATGTAAAAATGTTCAAATTGGGAAATAAATGCCTTTCGTAAAAGACATGTCACTGCTCAGTTCGTTATTTAAAAACAGTGTTGTTAGATTGCTCTTCTAGGAAAGATGTGTTTTGATATCAAGAAGCAGCCTCCACTTTGGGGAGGAATTAGAGGGTATAGTGAAGGGCGAGTGCCTTGAGATGGGTCCCCAAGGTCACATACCAGGTCTGCCACTCGCTAGCTCTTGGCGTGGGGCACTCCACATAGCCTGCCTGAGCCTTAGCTTCCTGTCTGTAAAGTGGGGGTGAACCTCACAGGGACATTGTCAAGATGGAAAGAGACATGCATTTCAAGCTCTTGTTGGTTCAGTGCTGGTGAGAGAGAATGTCAATCATCGTGAGTTCTGCTGAAGGTGACCCATTCAGAGACACGGGATTTTGAGGCCAAGGATTTTTTGCCATCACATGTTGGCATAAACTTTGGGGCCCCTAGAATTTTTAGTGGGTGGTGCAAGTGATGGCTGCCATGGAGAAGACTTTGATTTCCAGAGCGTCTGTCTCCTGTCGGCATGCATTTTGTGTCCTTGGTTTGGTTTATTGACTTCCTGTGCTTAAGGAGGTGAATTCGGGCAATAATGGGCACTGTCATCAGCCAGAAGCTACTGAACTCTATCGGAGCGAGAGCACCGTGCTGGCCGTGGCCGCAGAGGAAGGGCCGCTGGGCGAGGGGGCGGGCATGAAGGAACGGAAGTCATTGCTGCTCTTAGGGATTTAATGATCTAGTTGGAGAAAAATTCTATCCAGGGCATGCAGCATACACAGATTTCCTTGCAGTGTTGTGGTAGTTAACCCATTATGCTAGTTAACTGTTTTTACTAGACTCCATGACAGTGAGATTGGATTGTTTGGTGTTTTCAAATCTGCACACAGACCTCCCCAGGAAATCCTCTTGCCAGAGTGAAGCTGGGTGTTTACCTGGGTAACACCTTAGTGGCTGCATCTCCAGGGCATTCCTGCAGGGTTTTGTTGAAAGGCCCACATCCCACCTGCCCTGTCCTCATCAGGAACATCTCCTTGGCAGCCCAGGTTCCTTGGGGCTCTGGGGACCCTGGCTCCATTTGCCCTACATACAGATAAAGGTCTCTGGAGTCAGTATGTGAAAAGTGAGGTGAAGAGAATATTGGCAGGTGTTGTCTTTACCCGGAACGGTGGCCTTCCTGCCATGACCCCCGGGATGTTCCCCATAATGATGCCGATGAGCATTTCGGAAGTGCCCGTGGGAGCCGAGCCAAGGCTGCTGTCCAGTTGCACATTTGTTTCGGGGGCCCGTTGTCTGTGGACTCACTACCTGCCATCTCCTTGCTTCCTTCAACCCCAGCTCTGTATTTCTCTGTCATCTCGTCCCATTGTGAAGGCAAATCACGTTAATGCATTTTTCTCTTTCCTCCTGCAGGGGAGCTGCTGAGTCAGCCCAGACCGGAGGGAGTGGCAGAGATCGTTTGCCCCAAGAACGGCAGTGAGCGAGTGAATGTTGCCTTGGTTTACCCACCTACACCGACTGTGATCAGCCCCTGTTCCAAGTGAGTTCCAACTGCGGCTGCCCTTGTTCCTCACTCCCGACCCTGCCTCAGTAGTTGTGATAACAAAAAGCCAAGTCAAATTATATCTCAGCAGACCTTGAAAAGTGTCCCCACCCCTAACCCGGGCGGACCTAGTTATTTGGGTGAAATCAATGCCATGGCTTGTGTAGCAAACAAGGAGCTTTTATTTCTTTTTCTTATTTGTGATTTTTTTTTAGCTTTTGCTGAAAAAAAGCCGGAGCACTTTTAACAGCTTTATGGATATATCCTTAATATAACATATATCATTTAGTATATTTGCAGATATACACAACCAAAATGAAAAGCATTTTTTTTGATGGATAGTCCTAATTTGGCCATTGCAGAAGTAAGTGGGCCCCCACTTCAAGGAACATTGAGGCCCAGTAAATAAAAAAAGCTCATAGAAAATTTGATTGTTTTTTTCCTCTGGGGCTTTGATTCTGTATCAGTCCTTGATAATAGGTGGCTGTGCTGTTTGCTCCCCAAAAAGTTCACGTATGAACAAACTTTGGGATACGTCGTTAGCTTCGTAGTATAGATGAAACTCTTCCTGTTTTCTTTTTTTTTTTTTGTACTATTAAAAACCAAACTAAAACCATGCTTAAACTGAGATGAAATGTCTTACTGCTAATCTTGAAAAATCGCAGCCACAGGTCTGCTTGGAGCAGGGCTTGCATCTGGGTGCTGTCACTTCAGCCAAGAATTCATGCAGGAAACTTGCGTTTGTCTTCCTACATGGAACGTTTTTTTCTTATATAAGCTTTTTACAGGGAGGTTGGGAAGTTTGCATTTGAGGATGGTGACCTGTCATCTCATCTGGAGAGGCTTGCTCTCAGGCTGCATTCCAGAGAGCTGTGTGATAGGATCTGAGCCTCCGTTCCTGAAGTGCTGGCTTCCCTACCCTTGGCATGGTCTCTGCAGAGCGGGGGTTGGGGGAGGCCTTCCTCAGCAACTGCCATAGCAGACTGCTGTCCCTTTTCTCCAAACTGGGTGACTCATTAGACAGAACACCCCTAATCTCCCTTTCCTGGGAAATGTCACTGAACACCCAGAAGAAACTCTTATCTCATGCCACTATGTTCAGAATACTATTTTAGCTAATGTGAGTATACATAGCATAATTCCTCACTAAGACGACCCTAAGACATTGTCAAGTGTTGAAGAAATATTAAGTAGGATTACATAGTAACTTCACGTTAACCAGAAAATTCCCTGTCCTGAATATATCAACAGAAGTCATGCTGTTCTTTGAATTGGTCTCTTTCTTCCAGATACACCAGGGTGAGGACGAGGAGGCATTACAGAAACAGTAGCATGTGGAATGGAGAGAAACAGTTGTTCAATACACTTTGCATTTGGTGTAGACTTTCCTGAGCCTGGAGAAACATTAACCTATTTTGCTGCAGACACATGGCCTTTACTAGTCAAGATAGAGTTAGAACTTACCATCTCCGCTTGCACAGAAGTCGCCGTGGCGTGGCCCTGGGCCACAGCGTCATCGGTGTGTTCCCATGGACTCCTTGTTGTACTGCCACAGAAAGACACCACCACCACCCTGAAAACACGCTGTCAGCCCCTCTCTCGCACACACAGGTTATTATACCTAAACGAACAAATCTTTAAAGTCTCAGGTAATCAGAGCCACCTAGCCTCAGAGATCTGGATGCTGGAGGGATTGCCTTTAGGACTGAACTGCTTTTGACTGAGCTATGTGAATGGTTTTACTTTGAAGTGGATTTTTTAAAAATCTCATACAATGGATGGTAGGTTTGGAGTGTAGGTCTCAATTCTAGATGAAGGAATATCTATGGAAACAAACAGGCCCAGGCCAGGCCCCCGCGGAGGTGTGACTTACAAGTAGATGACAGTGTATTAGAAGCCGGAGACTTAGGACACTGCTGAGGAAGGGAGTTATAGGAGGTGGTCTTACCTCCATACATCTGAGCCTGAGCGTTAGACTCGGGGTCTCAGCAGGCACGAGACGTTGGGAGACTGGGGCTATTGCCCTGGCCTTGCGACTCCAGCCAAGTTAACTTGAGCAGGTCACTGTAGAGTGGTTGTTGACTGATGTCACCCCATAAAGTGCAGGTGCATGGCTCTAAGGGTGAGCTCCCTGGCCAGTGGGCCTTGTAGAGCTGCTCTGGTCAACAACCAATTGGCAGCGCCAAGCCAAGCCGATCCACGCTGCCGGGATCAGCATGACCCATCCCACCTGCAGTTCACCTTGAGAGTTGAACATATAATTTGTTGTTTGAATCAGGGAATGACTGAGAGGGACGGGCTGGCTGTTTGTAATTAATATGCAATAGGCATCAACCAGGACTGTCCCAAGTGCATAGATTAGTCACCTTGCTCTCAGGTCATTGATCTAGGTCCTAGGGTGGTTTTTAAAACAGCATCCCAAGCTCTTCTTTGACCGGTTTCCCCCTCCCCTCTGTAAGCCAAGTTAGAGGCTTGTCATTCAGGTGCCTGCCTTTGACAATGCGCACAGTAATGGTGCTGTAATTCGATTGGATATTCCTTATGGATTCTAAGCATCTCTGTTGTTCACTTTTTAAATGTTCTAGGTGTTTTATTCCCCAATCAGGAGTGAGAGAGAATAAAGAGTAGGTAGTGACTTTTTAGAGAATGTGATTCACTCTCATAACTCGTCTCAGTGGTTGGTGGTTGAGGTCTGTATAGACGTTCCCCTGGGGGGAGGTTGCATGTCCTGCATGACAGGAAGTGCCTCTCCTCCCTCACCTTACCCTCCAGGGAGAAACCTAGGTGCTGAGTGGCTTCTTGTCCCCTTGGCTGGTTATTAGACAGAGATGTAAGTAATTTCCATACTTTGGCTATCCTGGGCTGATTCTCGAGGATATTTGCATTGGAGATGAGATGAAAATTCATCTAGCATCAGATTTGCTGAGTTGCTCTAAAAAATGTTGACTTCCTTAAGGTTATAGCCTCCAATACTTTAAAAAAAAATCCTTACCCGAGGATATGCTTATTGATTTGAGGTGGGCGAGAAATGGAGAAAAGGAGGGAGAGAGAGGCACTAATCAGTTGCCTCCTGTACATTCCTGGACTGGGATTGTATGCACCTGGACCAGGGCTCAAATCTGCAACTTTCTGGTGTATGGGATGATGCTCCAGCCCAGTGAGCCACTCAGGCAGGCCTTGATGCATTTTTTAAAGCTTTATGGAGGTATACACTGACTCACTGAATGATTATTAATATATTTGCAATTGTCGACATCATCTAATTTTAGAACATTTTCATCACTCCAAAGAGAAATGCCTCGCCATTTGTAGTCACTTGTGTCTGATACAACATCTAGCTCCCTGCAGTCAATGCATATTTTTAGTATCACTTTCAGGACTGGTTTGGCTGCCTGTCGTGTTGGTATTAAACAGACTTGGAGTTTTAAAGAAATTCTTATAAACACGATTAATCCTGGCCCTGTTTCGTCTAATGGCAGCGAATTGACCCACACCCCCCACTGGCAGCCCCCTGTTTACTGGACAATAGAGGGGAATTAGAACTGCTTGGAGGGAGAGCAATTTCAACTGTAGGTTTTGTTTTTAGAGTAGTTTAGGTTCCCAAGAAAATTGAGCAGAAGGTCCAGAGAGATCCCATATACCCTTTGCTTCTACACATGCACTGCATCCCCCACCATCAACACCCCCACTAGAGTGGGACATTTGTCATAGTTGATGAACCTGCACTGACGCATCACCACCAGAGGCCATGGTTCACATTAGACTTCCCTCTTGGTGGTGGTGTCCATTCTGCAAGGTTGGACACACGTGTAATGACATATATCCTATGTGTTACAGTGTTGTCCACAAGATTTTCATTGCCCTAAGAGTTCTGTGTGCTCCTCTGTTTATTCTCCTTCCCTTAACCCTGAGCAACCACTGATCTTTTTCTTTTCAGCTTTATGAGATAAATAATTGACAGGTAACACTGGGAGATATTTAAAGTGTATGCCACGGTGATTTAACATATGTGTACATTGTGGAAGGATTTCTCCCACCTGGTGAATGAACATGTCCATCCCCTCCTATGTTTATCCTTCAGGACTCCTGAATGGCAGCGTCACCGGCTCCCAGCCTTTAAAGGGGTCCGAGCCTTGGACATCAGGAGTCATAGAGGGCAAACATACACTGTCAGTGGGAAAAGCGAGGAGAAAGTAGAAGGATGACTTAAACATTGTATTTAGAAGTGTTTATGTGTAAATTCCTGTCTCCATCCTGTTGTTCTGCAGGACGAGCCACTTTAAAATTCCAACTCAAAAGGAAGTTTTGGGCAAAGGGCAACTTACGCATCTCATTTTTAGGTGCCCTGTAGAACATTTCTCTCATTTCCAAAGAGGTTTAGAATAAGCCAACCTCCTACCAATTAAAGTATATATTCTGAAAAACTGCTAGATACCATGGTATCTGCTGATTTTCATTTAGAAGACAGAATACAACGGGTAGCATATGAAAATGTTTTACCTGAAGGCACACTGGAATGCGGCCCATGTTCTTCCATGTGGTTTCTCAATGGATTGATCCTGGAACATTCAGGAAATGAGAATACACCATTTTTATTTCCTGACAATTGCCCTTTCCCTTGTGTTGGTACATGTCTGTCTGGTCTCCAATCTTCTATGGGGCAGTGGGGCTGAAAGAGGGACTTAATTCTGGTTTTGGCAGGTCATGTGTTACAGAATTAGAAAAAAAAGGGGCTGGTTTGAAAGTAGTCAGGCTAAGCCTTCTCCTTTCCCAGAAAGTACTGCCAATAACAAAAGATGAGGCTGAGACACCGTGTCTCAAAACTGCCCTTTCACCTGGGGTTATTGTGTGTACACGGTGGTGTTCCCACTCAGGCAGGATGCCCCGGAGTCCCAGGTCCTGGCTGCTCTACGTGTTCTCAGATATACAGCGGTTACTTTGCACAGGAATGTTGGAAGTTCTATGGCTGTGACATACGGATATTATTGAAATAGCCTTTTATAAAAAGTAGGATGAAGACTCGGTGGCCTTTATCTCACCAAATAAACAGGCAAAGTGTGTTTAACTGCACTCAGATTAATATGAACGTGATAAAAGAAAATTTTAAAACAATGGCGTGAGGGAAATGCGGCTTTATCACAGTGGAGACTTTTTTGCTGACCACAGAATGTCTGAAATGTGGAGGGCGGGGAAGGCTGCCCGTGGGGTGTGCGGCGTGTCCCCTTGCATTGATTGGCTTGTCCTGTGCAGAAAGTGAGGCAGCTGGTTGCCTTGCAGCTTTCACAGGTGAGGAGCAGGAGTGTTTCTTTGATTGTTCAGTCCCCCGTCAGCCACATTGATACTGGCCTTTGTTCCCTCTCTGCTTAGGTATCTCCATACTTTCTTGGAAAATTAAGTGGAAAAGATAGTGCTACTTTCCCCTATGCCATCATTTTTACTGTACCCAATCTGTGACTTTACGAGCACCAGTTTTTAAGGGTAAGTCTCTGGGAAGCAGAGAGGGTTTCTTAAATAGATAAGGGCTTCCTACGGACGTGGATTAGGAAAAGGGGGCGGGGTAGGGTTTGGGATGAAAAGATTCTATAGAGCAGGATGGATAGCAAATCTTTCACTTATCCAGAATCAAGATGCATTTGGGAATTAAGGGTATGGAAACTGCTTGATTCTTTTGCCTAATTTACTATAATATTGCATATATCAGTAATCAGCTCTTTGTGGGAAAAAAGAAGTCATCTAAAAATTACTCAAATATTATGCAAGACTATACTAACAGCAGGAAAGGCTCAAGTTGATTAGCACAGCAGATAGCTTTCTAAAAGCAGTGTTTGTATTTAGTTTCTCCAGGCAGTTTGATGGGCTCTGGAGTTAACTTCCCGAGTTTGCGTCTTCCCGACTTGTTATATGCTGTTGGGTAGACACCCGCCAGGTGCAGGTTACAGAATCGCTGATCTCGTGGGGTCACTGTGAGCCATAAGAGAGACTCTTGCAGGGAAAGCATGTAGCATTATTCCTTACACTGAGTAAATAGCGCTCAGTAAATTCAGGTGCTGTCATTTCTACTCAGAACTATTAGTGGTGCACACGGGGGATGACATACAAAGGTAATGACAAAAAACAAAATTTCAAAATGCAAATAGAGATACCTGAGTAAAATCCACCCTCTGATTCACTAGCAGTGTTTAGCTTATTGATGAGGTGCCTTCCAAGGAAGGTACACGTGAGTGATCTATAGGCAGGTGAGGGTGTGGGTGCACGTGCCCCTCCACAACCATGCAGGAGTCCAGGTAGAGCCCATGAAAGGCTGTGGATAAGGCCACCTACAGTTACTCAGAGAACACCAGCTCCCAGCTCAGCCTTCATGAGCTAAAGAGGAGGTGAGTGATAGCATTTCTGTCATATTATAGTCACACGTGGCTACTGTGCCTGGATAAACCCTCAGAGGGGACCCCTGACTCATTTGCTCCTCCTAGCAACCCCACAAGTCCCAAGGGCAGGGAGCACTGAGCCCCAGACCAAGCCATGTGCCCACAGCCCCAGTTCCTGAGTGCACGGCTGGGCCTGAAATCCACGTCCTGGCTCCCAGGTCGGTGCCGTTTGCACAGCAAGCTCTTCCCTTCACCTTCGTTTTACGATACAGCGCATTGCTAGAACCCTGTAGGAACAGGAAGCCAACAGACTGGGAAATGGCTGTCGTTGAAAAGATAGCTTGTTACTCACATGTCCTTAGAGGATGGATGTGCCATGGTTGGGGGGGCTACATGGGGGAATACCGGGCCGTCATGAGGCAGAAAGGGAGGAACTGTGGGCAAGAGCTTGTATTGTGGTTTCTGTGGGAAGGCAGGGACAAGGCAGAGGGAACAGGCTTAGGACCAGCCAGTTTAGATAGTTTCAGGGGGCTCTGGGGCACAGGGACTGTCCCTGGTTGCTGGTACCAGGCCCTGGGGGTGATTAGGGCAGGTGTGCGAGAGCCGATAAAGGAGGTGGCTGGGGTGGGGGCTCCAAACCAGTGGTTTGTACAATATTTGAGAGGCGTGCTCACGCTGGAGTTGTTGACCATCTCTGGGAAGCAGCCAACAATGGGAGGGCAGACCCTCCAGGGGCAGCAGGACCCCAGATGCCAAAGCTTCAGAATGCAGGGCATAAAAGAATTGGTCAGTACATCAAGGTATGGCTTGCCTAAGCTTCGGGATACCTTGAATAATTCTGCTGCATCCCAGAGATCCATGCTCAGTAGCCCGAGAGGATTTGGGTCTAGGACCCCCAAGCTGACCGCTGCCTTCATCTCCAGGCCTGTCTTTCCAGCTTCCTACCAGGCAGCCCCCTTGGATGTCTCGTAGGCTTCATAGGTGTGAACTGTTGTCTTCTCCCCCAGAGTCCCCACCTGTGAAGCTAGGACCCTATCTGCTTCCACACTTTCCCTTTTCCCGCCTGTCTGCCAAGATTCCTGTGGTTTAGTCTCAGCTGGCCGCCTGTCCTCTAGTCTTTTTGTCCTTCAAACCAATATTATCCTTCAGCTCAGACCTTATCCCTTTTCTTCCTATTGAAAAGCCTTGAATGGCGTCCGAGTGATTATAGTCTCAAGTTCAAAATTGTGAGCATGACTCACAATCTGACCCCAGCCACCTTGCTGACATGTGTGATACTCCCTTACTGTGGGCGGGGTCAGCCAAACTGCGCCCCTGGCTGGGTCTCAGTTTTCAACTGGCTGCCACCCCTTCTTGCTTACCCAGTGAAGGGCCATTATTCCTAAGGCCAAGGTCATGTGCTACCTCCTGAAAAGCCATCCCCCGCCCTTCTAACTATAATTGGTCACTCTTCACATCTCTTCAATACTTCTTGTATGTACATTTCCATTATAGTAATGAGCTCATAGTAGCTTGGCTATAGTAGCTTTTACCTATGACTCTTTCATGACATCTTATTAATCATTCATTCAGCAGATCTTTGCTGAGTATTAGCCCTCTACTGGGCATCATGCCAGGTATTGAGGATGCAGAAATAACTTGAGTAGACCCTGCCCTCAGGAATCAAATAGCCTCCTTGGGGAGAATGAGAACCGAAGATAGAGCCAGACAACCCTATGAGTAATTACAACTAAAATATGATCCCTGCTCTGATAGGGGTATCACCAAACTCTTGTAGGCACAGAGAAGAAAGAAGAAGAACACTACCAGCCAGAACTGAGAAAACGTCGAGGAACTTGAGTGGGTCTTGACTGACGGATGAAGACAAGTTTATTGAGATGGGGAAGCAGTGAGAGGGGGTGATTTGATGGATCTTTTTTCTCTAAGAGTCCAGACGTGAAAAGCGGTATGAATGTGGAAGAATGCTCAAATCAGTTTTCCTTTTACGCCCTTCAACCCTGCAATATTCCCTTTAAGCGCCCTTGATTGGGGACTCCTATGTTTCTCAGCCTTGCGTGTGGCTCAGGGGAGCAGACAGCTAGACAAGCTGTCTGCATGAACAAAGGTTCCTAGAGTCAGTGAGAAAAGCATTTACATAACGCGTGTCTCACACAAGCCCACATCTCCCACCACCAAAGGTACCTGTTTGGCTGTGCCACATATTTTCACACTGCCATCCCCTTTACAGTGAGATGGACTATATTATTACTTGAATTTGAGGTGGTCTTCAGACCTGTCTCCACTGAGAAGTTACTATATTAACAGGCCTTCGAAGAGTCCTCCTGGCTGGGTGCCAAAGAAACAGGGCACTGTCCTTGGGGACTAGAATATTCCCACCTGTTGACATGGTTTGGAGTCAGATAACCCCCTTGAAGGCCTGGCTCTCCTGCTCTCTGGTGTGCACCCTCCGGGAACTCACTTAACCTCTTGGAACCTTGGTTTGCTTCTTGGTAAAATGCAGGGAAAGGTGGTGCTTGCCTGGTAGGACTGAGAAGCTGATGATTTGTGAAATAATTCAGGACAGTGAATGGCGTATTCCCAGCATGTAGTAAGTCATTAGTAAATCGGAGGTGCATATTTTCAGTGATATTATTATTAATGTTATGTTCAGCAGATTCTTCTCTGGGCTGGAGAGATGTCTTAGGTCGATACTAAATTATCAGTTCCCCCCAAATCAAGTAGCCTTAGGCAAGATGGAGGGCAGAGAGTGAGGAAAGCAGATCATAACCCCTTTGTGTCTTTGTATGTTTTATTCAACGTTGCTAAAGCAGTTCTTAAAATGTCACTTCACTTCTCATTATGGGAAAGCTGAAATAAGGGATGGGGACACTTGCCATTTGTTCCTGGAATCATTTTGTCTGAATTGAATGTCACTTCGTTTAATTAGCTGAAGACACAGCAGTTTCTTCATTTTTACTTGTTCAACTCCAGAGTTGAGTTTGACAGCCTTGCTTATAATACTTGAAGCAAAATCATGCCATGTAGTCCTGATAGACATCCAGCCGTACTTTTCAGTATCTATTTCTACTCCTGAGGCTTATCTAGGGCGTGTCTCTGTGTCTGCGTGAGTCTCTGGAAGGGATGCAGCTCTGTGTTTGAGTTTGGGGCTCTTATATCTAACCGGTGCAGTCTGTGTGTCTGAACCTCATGTCACAAACAGAAATGTTTGACGGGTTCCGGTAAGAGGACTCTTTCCTTTGTAGGAGCATTAGTTGCCTGACATTTCCATTTTTATAAGGAGTTCTAAAAAGAGAAATGAAAAATCTGCGCAAAAAATAGATGCAGACTATCTCCCCCTGCCCTGATAAGTGAGAATCATTGCCTGTGGTCATTTCTGGGCTTTCCTCTCCCCACACAGGAAGAACGTTGGCGAAAAGCACAGAAACCAGTGACCTTGACGGCCGTGGAGTTTCCATGGAGAAAAGAGAGCATCAGAGCTCACCTGGACCGTCTTTCCTTCCTAGCAAACCTGCCACGCTCCCAAGTGTGTTCCGTGGACTTGAAAATGCTCAGCGTCCAGGTGCTCTCAGAGGAAGGAGCACACCTGGCCTGCAGACGAGGTCACGAGGGGTGGGGCGGGGGAAGGGAGAGAACGTGGAGCAAATGCTTTACAACCCGAACCTCAGAACTGTGATCCTCCGAGGAGAGCGCTACTTGAAGAAAAGGAAAAAAGAAAAAAAAAAGTCGAATGGCTTCTCAGGGATTTTGTTTTCTGTGCACATACAAGCCATAGTTCCAGTACAGGTGGCAGTGTCCAGAGCACGCAGATTTCAGTTCTGTTAAATGTGAAAGAGGGATCGACTGACCATTCATTGCTGTTCCGTGACGAGTGTAAAATATGTATATGTTTATCTTTATTTTTGTAATATGCAAATACATTTAAATTTATACAGTTTGAAGCTTCTAGCATTAGTTAACACTGGGTGCAATATTCCGCATGAGAACTGTGCCAAGATGGAGCTGATTTCCTACTTTAGCATAAGACCTGTTTGTTCATTCTTTATTTTTTAATCCTTTTCAGATTTAAAAACAAAAAGGTTTCTCTCTGCGCATGGATTAAGCGTTGGTTCCTAGAGGTTGCCAATAATATGCAAGACTCTTCAAGGTGCGCCTCAGGCCATGCCTACTCTCCTTCTTTCAATGAAAGGTCCCTGCCTGTAAACTGTTGGGCAGGGTCGGGGGATTATTCCTTTTCTCTGCCCGTATGTCACTGCCTCCCAGCA
>VMDR010002569.1:76598-88869 GCA_007922815.1 Macrotus californicus
CCCCCCCAAGAACAGAGTCTGTGAAATTTAGCAGAGTATTTGGAAAGCCCTCCACATCTGGCTGTCAGACTTTAAGATAGTAAATGGCCTAATTGGAGAGCATAATGCCCCCACTGGTTATTGATAAATACAGGACCTCTGATTGGTCAGTCTACTACCAAGAACAAGTAAAAGTCTTGTTTTAAAGAGCCCCACGAAGCAAAACTTAAAAAGCAAACCAAACACACTGCTTTCTCTTGGAACCCTAATGGGGGCAAGCAGCACGCGCTGCAGGAGTAACACGTTGTAGTCCGAGGAACATGAAGGAATGTTCACGCCTGCCTCCTCTGCGCGTTGATTGAAAATGTGTGAGGCTGTTTCTCACTGCTGTAAGGCAGGAAAAGTGAGTCAGCTGGTAGTGTTCTTTTATAAAATATTGCCTCTTGGAACGCCACAGCATACAAAGCCTCAAAAGATTTTTACAAGAAATAACAAGCAAGCAGTTACACTGCAAAAAATCACAAAGCAATTTTTGTGGAGTATTTAGTGCCCCAGGAGGTAACTTTCCTAACTCCAGAACCTCCAGTTCAACAAGTACAATGTCTTAGGATCAGAAAATCAAGGGGAATCAGATTACTCCTCCATTTTTAAATACTTGAAGACAACACCTCTGATGTGCGATTTCGTTGTCTTTGGAACCACGGTCACAGAATTAACGGGGTTAGTCCTTCTGTCGCAGTTCTCGTGTGCGCGTGTGAGAGCGCAGGTGTGTAAGCGTGACCTGAACGCTGGCATCTCATTACTTGATGAATTGTTGGACCGCTGGGCATGCAAGCTCTTTAACTGGTTGGAGACAGGCCCTCAACCGTCAGATTAACTGATTTTGACCTGTCTTTTGAAAGGATGCTTATTACGTGTGTGACTCTGAGCTAATTCTCCAAGGGATCGTATTCAATGAAAACACAAGTGTCCTGTGGGTGACATGCCCTGCAAAGTGTGTGCTGGTGTCATGGCCGTAAGTGCCCACGTTCCTAGTATCTGCCGTTTTTTGACAAGTGCTGGTCTGTGCTGTCGTCTGAACCCTAGAGAAGCAGAGTGAGGAGGAATCTTGGTGTGTCACTTGTAGTTAGGCAAAAGTCATTGTGATAGAGGGTCCTGTGACCGAAAGCAGCTCCAGAAAAGCTTGAGACCTTGCTTCAGGATGGGGGAGGGTTGAAGATACAGAAAACACTCTGCTCCACAGGAATTTTCGCGTCTGGGCAGGAAAGCGCGTCCTATCTCAGCCCCGAGAAGACTCAGCCCGCGAGGCGGACAGGCGGCTCGCTAAGCACAAGGGGAGTCTTCCAGCGAGTAGTCCCTGGCCTGCAAAAAAAAAATGCCCTCCAAGTTTGTTATGGTTTCTCTTTCTGCGACCTGTGGTATCAGAACCACTTCCTGGAATTATGAAAGTGCTGCCAGAATAAATGTTTTCCCCCTTCCATGAAAAAAAAATGACAGTGCTCGCCTTTGACACCCGTGCCGTGGACTCTTTTGAACGAATAAAGCAAGAAGAGTTTGGTGTCGTTCCCGATAAGGTGTGTGGTGTTCTTCATGCCACAGGTCGTGAATTGTAACCACGGCTTCCTATGTAAGTGTCGTAACCGGGCAGGAATTTTTAAAAAAAATTTCAGAACGTCAATAAAAATATCAATGTTCAAGCGATGATAGTTCCAGAATTTAGTTATTTCTGTTTTATTTTGTCTTTGTTTTTTTTTTCCAGTTTTAGTTTCATCAGTTAAGGAATAACTATTTTATATGTTTAATTAAGTCACTTTTGAGCTCTGGGAGTGGGTGGTGGGGCAGCTGTTTGGGGTTTGAGTCCCAAAGAGGAATCTGCCCTCTGTTTCCAGGCTGGAGATTCAACTCTTGAATATCAACTCTGGCCTCTTAAATCGGATCCTTTTTTCAGTGACCTGCACTACCCCTAAATCAAAGTTCTGAATGTACAATGAGCTTGCACGTTCCCTTTCCCTGGGCTTTTAGCAGAATTCCTCACCACCTCCTTGTGATGGCTGGGGAGGCTGAAAGCGCTGACCCCCACATACCAGGGTCAGAGGCTCTATTCTCTGTTTGTTTGAAAGGATGGTTGAGAAGATAAGAAAAGGAAAGGAACATGGCTGCTTTCTGCCAAAGCCACACCTTTCAGGAGGAACAAAGAGCAGAAAAGTCGCGCCCTGGGGTGCTGGGGCATGGTGGGGCACGGGGAAGAAGGGGCCCCCTTGGCCAGGAGGGCTTCACCATGAGACCCCTGAGAAGATAGGTGGAGCCACTGGGAGCCCTGAATCCAAACGTACCTGTGCCAGTGGAAATGTCTAAACCACGTGGCGGGCAGAGGATGGGCCTCCCCTTACCCGCCTGTCCAGGGGAGTGGGGCCCAGTGCTCAGCCCCGAGTCTCTCCCGGTAAGCAAAGCCACCACTGTGGGCCTGTCTCTACCCAGACCTGTGGAGTTCTCTAAATTTGGTCATCAGGAGTCTGTAGTGACAATGTGAAGTTCCTGATTTGCTCCCTCCCAAGTCTGTTTCTCCTACTTAATTGTGAGCAAGTGGGCTCCAGGTTTGCTTGCTCAGGTGCTGAATTCAGAGACCCTGGTTGCTTTTGCCTGTGCCTGCTTGTGTCACCTCCTGGTCCCAGGAGCCAAGAGGGACACCCTCTGCTAGAAACTGCTGCTGCCGCTGCCACCCTGAACAGGGAGAGGACCTGGAAGAGGTGTTAGAAAGCGGATGACCCTTTGACGTCATCTGGTGTGAGAGCATGAGGAAATTCACCTGGTAACAGAAACCTTTTGAATATTTAAGCACAAGGAAAAGATCTTCATCTTGATATACAAGAAAGATTTTCGAACGACATGCATTTCATTCTAAACACTGAGCAGTGATTTCCCCAACTGCTCCATGAAACATCCATGTCTCCTGAGATACCTGTCCTCATTCTTCTGTAAATGGGTTCTGAGATCAAGTAAGCCTGAGAAAGCTGCCTGGAATACAGCTTGCAAGCGTTGTTGCTGCCGGCCTCAGATCCTTTTACATGTGATCTCAGCCAAAAGGCCTAGAAGCGATCTCAGAACCTTTTAGATGCTGATATAAATTGTGAGTGTCCAAAGGGGGTAGAATGCAGCATTTCCATGTATATCTGAGTGGGCGGAGGGGGGGCGGGCGCATTTCCCAGGAGTTGTCTGTGGACATCCTTTGAGAGCAGCATTTCCAAAGCACACCCCACGAAATTTGCATTAACCATATCATTAATAACATCAAATGTGAATGACTTAAACAACTCAATCAAGAGAGAGACTGTGATTGGATTGAAAAATAGGCTTTCTGTAGGAGGTAGATGTTAAGTTAAAGACGCACCAGGACGTGTCCCGTCAGTGCAACCCGAGAGGCCGCCATGGCATCTGCTGATAGAGAATCACTTTTCTTGCAGACCTGTCATGTTCCAGGGGCAGGTGGCGTACTGATTAAGACCACTCACTCCAGACCACCACACAGAGAGCCTTGGCTCTGTCAGCTTTTCACCCGGAACCTCAGATTGCTTGCATGTATAGTGGAGGGGACAATCTACCTCCTATGGTGCCTGGCACTGGTGAGTACTGACCACGTACAACTAACCTTATTTATTCTACTTACATGCATAGTTCTCTCTCTCTTTAAATTTAGAAAGCAGGTCTCTTTGACAGTATCTAGCAAGTTAACAATTTTTATTTATATCGTATTTACTAATTGGTTATTTGCACTAGTGATAAAGTGTTTGCTTTAAAAATGAATACACTTAGAAAGAAATACTTAAACTATATTGGAAAGAAAAATATTAAGTAGTAAGTGCAGGTGGAACAGAGAGAAAAACGGCGAACATGTGGCAAAAGTTACAACAGTGGCATGTGAACGCCTGGCGAGCGGAGGGACACAGTCTCGGCCTACAGGAGGGACCCAAAAGATTTTAAAAGTACTTCCCTCAGTTTAAAAATTTCTGCCACAAAAATTTATTGGAAGATTCTAGAAATATTATTGGAAAACCAGTATTTCTTAAATTTGAATTTTAAAATAAGTTGCTGTATTCTTTGTTTTTTAAAGATTTTACTTATTTTCAGGGAGGGAGAAAGAGAGGGAGAGAAACATCAATGTGTGGTTGCCTCTCATGCGCCCCCACTGGGGACCTGGCCCACAGCTCAGGCATGTGCCCTGACTGGGAATCGAACCAGGGATCCCTTGGTTTGTAGGTTGGCACTCAGTCCACCGAGCTACACCAGCCAGGGCAGTTTGCTTTATTTCTAAATGTTGTTTTAACAGCCAAAGATATTTTGAAATTTGAATATGGAAGTTGGTTTGATTTCTGAAAACTTTAGCGTGTTTTTAGAAGACCCTTGTAGAGACAGTGTAAATCTGAAGTAGACTCTGGTGAGTTAGGATGTATGTTGTTAAGACTTAGAGCACTCCTTAAGAAAATAATTCAAAAATATATTTAAGAAATCATGGGAGGAATTAAAACGTTAAGCTAGAAAATACCTGCTTAATACAAATGTAGGCAGTAAAGGAGGAAGAGAGGAACAATAAATGTATGAGACACGGAGAACCCAAGTCAGTATGGCAGATGTGAATCTAACCATATCATTAATAGCATTAAATGTGAATGGGTTGCCCCGGCCAGTGTGGCTTCGTTGGTTGGGTGTCATCCCACAGGGCGAAGAGTGGCCGGTTCAATCCCTGGTCAGGACACATGCCTGGGCTGTGGGTTCGGTCCAAGGTCGGGGTGCGTACGGGAGGCAACCGATTAATGTTTGTCTCTCGCTTTGATGTTTTTCTTCTTCTCTTTCTCCCACCCTTCCCCTCTCTCTAAAAGTGAATAAATAAAATCTTTTAAAAAATGTGAATGGGTTAAACAAAACCGAAAGAGATTGCATGATTGGATTAAAAATTATGCTTTCTACAGGAGGCAGATTTTAATTTAAAAACACAAAGAGATGGGAAATAATAGGATGGACAAAGATATGCCAGGCCAAAAAACCACCATAATAGAGCCGGAGTGGCTGTACTAATATTAGACAAAATAGACAGTAAAACAACAAAATGTGACGAGATAAAGAGGGACATTTCATTGTGAAAAAGGGTCATCCCATCAGGAAGAACAGGAAATTTAGGACATGCACAAAAATGTAAAGGCTCAACAACACAGTACTCAATCGTCTGCGGGTCAAAGAGGAAAATAAAAGGTGGTTAGAAAATATGAGGGAAATGCAGATCGAAACTTCCGTGAGACACCACTTCACACCCACCGTGGTGGCTACTGTCATAGCAGAGCTCAGCACAGGCGTTGACGGGGATGTGAAGAAACTGGAATGTATGCACATGGCTGCTTAAATGGTAAAGATGTTTTGGTAAACAGTTTGGCAGGTCTTCAAAATGTTAAACGTTTTACTCCGCTCCAGGTCCATACCCAAGAGAAATACAGGTAACTGTCTATCTCAAAAGCTTGTCAATGAATGTTTATGGCAGCACGATTCATCATGGCCAAAAAGTGGAAACAAACCACAGGAGCATCTACCAGTGGACGGAGAACTGGTATTCCATAAAACGTCGGTATGTGCATGCAGTGCAATGTTATCTGTCAGTAAAAAGGGATAAAGTAGTGATGCATGCTATCACGCAGAGAAGTCTTAAAACCATCATCATTCGAGGTCAAAGAAGCCAGTCACGGAAGACCACACAGTGTGTGGCTCCATTTCTACGGAATTTCCTGAGTAAGCAAATACACAGTGCTTGCTGAGGGGTCAGGAATGACTGCTAACGGGCGCAGGGTTTCTCTTATGGGAGTGTGTCAGGCTGGGTTCTGCGGAGAAACAGGACCAATAGCATACCCTGGGGAGAGATTTGTTGTAAGGACTTGGCTCATTCACTGGGGAGGCTAGCAAGTCCAGAATCTGCAGAGCTGATGACCCAGTTCGAAGGCTGTTTGGCAGGTGAATTCTCTCTTACCGAGGGAAGGGTCAGCCTTCAACTGATTGGATGAGGCCAATGAAGCTGAGGGCACAGCCTCTGTTAGCCTCCGAGAACAAAGGCAGAGTGATGCGGCCAAGTTGAGAAAGGAGTGATGAGTCCAGTGAAAAGACTCATCGAGTTGTTTATTACAAAACTAAAATAAAGGAGACTCTCTGGGGGCAATGAGGTGTTCGGCTGCTGGCCGATGGCATGGGAGACTCTGAGGACATGAAAGAAGTAGCGCCAGCAGCCCTGATAAAAGCCGGTCACAAGTGCCTCCTGCATGCAGGTCAAGTCCTTGGTCACCTGGCATAAATCTAACAAGTCTGTTCCCTCGACAGGGGTACTTGAGACTGTGAGTGCACACACACCCAAGTCTAAGGGCGACACCCTTGCTCCAGCTCCCCTCTGCCAGTGCCACATCACTGGCTAAAGTAGGTATGGGCACGGGGTGGCCTGGTGTGCAAAAGCCGTCCAGGCAGCAAGTTTCCTGCTCCTAGGATGAGACATGGGAAAGGCAGAGACAACCAGCAGCAGCAGAAGGAAGAACGTGGTGATGTTCAGGGCAGGGTCAGAGTGGCCCTTATGGCCACTTCCAGACCAGAGTTAAGATGGAGCAGAAACCTGGGTGAAGCCAAGGAAGCGGGCGAGAAGCAGAGGACTCAACGATGTGGAAAAGTACACTGGAGACCTCGCTGTGAGTGGGTCGGAAACAGGTCCCTAGAGTCGCCTCCCTTGTTCCAGTCCAAATACTTACTTAAAACGACTCAGCTCCCCTGAGCCCCACCCATTGCTTGAGGTAACCTGAAGGGACCCCTGTACTTGCACCAAAAACACCCAACTGAAGCAGCACCTCCTTCCTAGCCTCAATTATCGAGCTCCGGACATGCAGTACTAGATACGGCAGACATGGCCGGAGACCATAATATGCACTGCTCACACGGGATTACTCACCCTCAGCCCATGCCTGCACGTGTGCGCCCCTGTCTGTGTGCTTTTGACTCACACTGTGCAGAGTGGTTCCTTTCCACAGAATTCTCTTTACCTGCTAAGTATGCTCCTCGTTGTAGGCCCCCTCAAGCAAAATTTCTCTCTTTCCTGTACCAGTCTCCTGCCATTCTGCCCTACCTTTCACATGGCATCTCTTTGATGCATATTGGTTAAGCTGAACTGAATTCAACCTCTGAAGAGCCAGGGAGGGAGAAATGAGGAGGGTGCTCACTGCTTTCCCTTATTCCCAGCTTCCACATCCAAGCCCAAGGGCATGAGTTCCCCATTATCACCCTGTCTCCTAGAGTGAAATAGAAATGATGACGTATATCTAAAGCCTTTGGTCCAGCTGCCTTTTTACAAGTCCAAAACATCACTGGTTGATGGACAGCTAGTTGTTTTTTCAGCCTTGGCATGTGGTCCGGGTTGTCCAGCTAGGAAGAAGGCAAAATGAAATACTTCCAAGTGCTTTGAAGTGGCAAAGCTGTGTTTATACAATTACATGAAAACCACCTAATGGGGTGGTTTGATGAGGTTTAATGATGTTGAGGTCAGGAAATTACAGTTCCCTGGTTACATTTCACTGCAGACTGGTTTGCATCTCATCGTGAAAGAATCTTGATTTGGAGTGGTTCCTTCGTGTATAAGGGGCTTGCTATAAATAAGGGGCTGCAAAAGTGAGCTCTTGAATGAATTTTATTACCTCCTAAGAGATGCAAATGAAGACAAGTGGATAACCGTCTGTGTCTGGGCTGCACAGAAAATTCCACTACTTATATACAGGTGGTAGCAATGTAATAAATAAAAAGAGATGTCTTCTCACACATCCAGACCTCCCGCTTCACCATTTCTGCCCAGCGCCATTGACCTTACCATGTCTCCATGGGCAGGGGCCGGAGACACAGCTACTGCAGGACTCGAAAGAGTGCAGAGCTTGCCATCAGATGACCTGGGTAAAGACTCAGATAGCCATTGACTAGTCATGGGATCTTTCCCATACCACTGGACTTCACCAGGCCGCAGACTGCTCCTCTGTATACCCAGTGATGGCTCAAGGTCCCTTCCACAGTTTGAATAGAATGTACGCTGGTTCCTAAGGCCATTGTCCCACATCTACAAAATTACTGGAGCTGACCTGTCAACATTAGGGTCATTTTTCTAATCGTACTCGTCCACATGCATGTTCTGACCTGGTTCTCCTTGGTACTAACCCTGTGTCTGTCATGCAGTGGTCTCAGGTAATGGGGGATTTGGCTGGGGCTCGGGCACTGGATCCTCTTATTCACACGTGAATCGGGAAGAGCCCATAGGGGTGGTCTCCTTTGCTGCAGAGGCCCACAGATAGTTAATGAGTCGCTTCCTGGGGTCACTGGTCTTCAAAGATTTCATCACAGTGTTCTTTTTAAAGGCAAGCGAAAAGAACCAAATGTTGAAGTTCTCAAGTGGACAGGTCAGGTGATGGTGCATTTTCTATGTAAGGGTTTGACGGAGACATGTTGAGTCCCTAGGACGCCTCGAGGATGCTGCACTTGGAGCCCATGTTTTTAAACACGGCCCGTGAGGCATTTCTGAGACCAAACTCCCCAGATGGAACCCCAATGGAGCTGTGTTTCTTTATCAGGACACTAAGAGGGATCGTGGCAGTAAACCATCTTATTTCTGACGTCTTGCGCCATCTGGCACTAGAACTTTCCGGGATAATGTGCCCTTCAGTTTTGCCTCATTTGCACTCAGGTGCGGATACCGAGGCACCAGAGTGGGACCAGTTAGGAATGGCCCCCAAAAGCTGCCAGTGTGTCCAAATTTAACCCCACTCTCAGGGATCTATCCCAACGTCACGAGTTGTGGTCAGAGATGAGGATGTTTCTCATAAAAATTTAAGGCAACAATCAGAAAATCAAAGTATAAACCTATGATAGGAAACATCATTAAAATAGTGCTCCTAAAGAATGGTTTATAATATTGAACAGGAGTCTTTGTTAGCATTTTAGGTGAAAACTGAAGTTGTAAGGTTCATAGCTAATGTGTTTTCAACACATGTGAGGACCCACAGAGTGAGAGTGTCACTGAAGCCCACCCCCACCCCTGCCCCCGCCCCCACTCTGCAGAGACCATGCCGAGGGCAGGGAAGCTGGCACCTCAGGAACGGAGGCTCAGATCCTATCACACAGCTCTCTGGAACGCAGCCTGAGAGCAAGCCTCTCCAGATGAGATGACAGGTCACCATCCTCAAATGCAAACTTCCCAACCTCCCTGTAAAAAGTTTATATAAGAAAAAAACGTTCCATGTAGGAAGACAAACGCAAGTTTCCTGCATGAATTCTTGGCTGAAGTGACAGCACCCAGATGCAAGCCCTGCTCCAAGCAGACCTGTGGCTGCGATTTTTCAAGATTAGCGGTAAGATATTTCATCTCAGTTTAAGCGTGGTTTTAGTTTGGTTCTTAATACTATAAATATCCAAAATGCTCGCAGAGGCTACTTTAGATGTTGAGGATGAGTGACCTCTTTTTCTTCCTCCTTCATGTTACACTCTGCTTTTCAAATGACCTGCAATCAGCTTTACTTTGAAATTACAATGTTATCACAAGAAAACCGAGATACCCCTCAGATAATCCCTCCTCCCTCACTGGAGAAGGCTTTGTCTCCCTGCGTATTACCGCCAGTCATTTCTCCCTGTAGACACACCGCCAGTGAGAAAACCAAAGGCATTGAGTTCACCGCTGTGATGACTGCAAATGTGATAATATCAGCACACTCAGCCCCTGCAGAGCCTTCCAAAGTGGGTATGGGAGGAAGAAGAGGACCAGTAGCCACAGGGCTGGAAATGCTCATAAAGCTGGTCACATGGAGTAGTGCCTTTGTGACAGGGGCAGTGACCCTGTTTGTGACTGTTTTATTAGGGCCTAATGTAACCGGTGTTTTTCCAAGCCTGTGATCATAAAATGTCACAAAGGGCTCCTACATTATTAAGGGGGTAAGGCCACGGACCAAGTGCTCTCTGGATGAAGATCAAAAAGATGATCACAGTGTTCCCTGGGGAGAAGTTCAACTGTGTATAGACTAGAAGCCAAACAATGACATGAACATCATTGTCCGCATCCTTGAACATGGTATTTGGTCGACTGGGTCAGAGTTTAAATGTATCAGGAGAACTAACTCTTTGCAAAGATCCTTAGAGTAGATGACTTTGCAGTAGCATACTTACTTTCTAATTTATATTTTATATCAACTTGAAATTTTGCATACTAGGTGCTAGGGGTTATAGCTGCAATATTTAATAAGTCTGTGAAGGTCAGTACATCACTATATCATTTAAGAAAAAGCAAATGTGTGTGTTTAAGGAATAAGTAGGAGAATGGCACATAGAGGGGGAAATCGAGTCGAATTCATGCAGGTGAAATCATTTGTAGATTTCTTTTTTAACCTGGTGAATTCTACTACTCGATTCCTTCTTGTGCTCTCCTTGTCTTGCAGCTGAGTAGATTTCTCTTCCTCTATGTCTGATGAATGGCCCATCCAGGGCCTGGAAGAGAGAAGAACAAGACGCTCAGGAATAACATTGAGAATGCCACCAGTGAGAATGTTGTCCCCAGAGAGCTTCATTTGGCTCCAGATGGATTGCAGATAGAGTTCATTTTAGCCCTTGTTGGTACCTTGACTCAAGGCATCAGGGTTTCATTTCCTCTCCTCAAAATGCTCATCTTGCCTGTAAGAACTTATAGCCTGGTAGGACATGGGCTAATGTTTTCCATGCCCGATGCAATGATGAGATGGTAATCCACTGTACCTAGTTTACAGATAGGAAAACCAGGACATTATAAATGGGAAGCCTTATTTTTAATGCCTATTTATTCTTTAGAAATATCACCAAAATGGAAATATGTTTCACCACTTGTGGGGGGGAAAAGAAGTTGGATTATTTTTTTTGTTAGCATACGCTTAAATAAATTCCAGAGGGGAATAAGGAGATTCAATATAAAAATTGAAATTAAACCAACACTAAGAAAAAGGAGTGAATATTTACTTGATTTCAGAACTGGGTTGGATTTTCTAACAAGAGCCATGAAGGAGATCGCCACATTTGATTATATGCATCTTTTAAATGTTCTGTCCCTCTAAAAGTACCACAGAGAAAATAAGAAAGTAAAAGTCAAATTTAAAGAAATATTTGCAACATACAAAAATGAAGAGATCGCATACTACAAAAAGAAATCTTAAAAGTTAACTAAATGTAGCAAGATGATCAATGAACTTGGACAATTTACACAAGAAGAAATAGGAGTGGTGAGTATACCTACCAAAATGTTAAACTGCGTTATTAGTGCAATGCATGTTAGAGCAATCTTGTGACTGTGCACACCAAAGTAGCAATGACTGGAAAATCACTTCGACACCTGAACTATATACAGTGTAAGATGGCCCGGCTGGCCTGGTGGGCAACTGCAATAGGTATTAAGGGTTTGACTGTTGGGTTTTTTTGCCTCCAGGTCCTCTTGGCCTTCTATCTTTTTTGTTTTACAGTTTTATTGAGGTATAATTGGCATCCAGTAAACTGCACATACGTGAAGTGCACCATTTGGTAGGTGTACCACACACACACCCATGAAGCTATCATCACAATGAAGAGAATGACCCCAAAGCTTTCTTGTGTCCCTTCCTAAGCTACTCATCTTCCCACCTCCATCCCCAAGTAAGCACTGCTCGGCTCTCCGTCACTACAGATTGATTTCTACTTTTAGAATTTTATGTAAATTCAATCCTACAGTACATTCTCTCTCTTTCTCTCTCTCTTTTTTTTGGTCTCTATTTTTTCACTCAATGTAATTATTGTGAGGTTTATCCACGTTGCCATGTGTCTGAGTGGTGCTCCCCGCTGGGGGTGCTATCGCTTACTGACCCATTCACCTCCTGTCTGTCACAGGCATGAGCGTGCCTGCTACTTTCTTCTAGGCATTTATTCTAAGGAAATCATCAGAGATTTGTTCAACGATTCATGCATAAAGATGTCATCATAGCATTATTTACATTATCAAAACATTAGAAGCTACCCATATGGATTCCTGTGAATTATAGTCAATCCACTCAAAGAAAACACAGTATTTTAAAACCATATTTTAAAGAATTTCTATTAATACAGGAAAGGCTTCATATACAATGTTGCTTTTAGAAAACAGGATACAAAATTCATTTTATTTGAATTTTGTAAAAATAAAATCATTGATGTACTAAAAGAAAGCTGAAGTAAATTCTATTGTAACATGTATGCGAAGAAAGTTTTTTTAAGACTCAAC
>VMDR010002570.1:0-88770 GCA_007922815.1 Macrotus californicus
CTTCTAGTCCTGTGCTGTTTCTCGGGTGTCACACGGTGCTTCAGATCTCAGGCCATGAGTGAGACTCATTCCTGGAAAGTGAGAAATGACTGCAATTACATGAAGCAGGTGTGAGGGAAGGTGAAATAATGTTCTTAGGTCCAGAGAATTAAATCTTCATTCAGTTGTATGAACGTTTCCTTTTTGGAGGTGAGGGGACAGTGGTGGACAAGAGAGGGGGGAGATGGTTTATTTTGGGATCTGTGAATCTTAAAAGCTGCCCAGTTTTGTCCTGGCCGGTGTGGCTCAGTTGGTTGGAGGTTGTTCCGTAGCCAAAAGGGTGTGCTGATTGATGTTTCTCTCTCTCTTTTCCTCTCTCTCTAAAAGCAATGAAAAAATGTCCTTGGGTGAGGATTACAAAAAAATAAAATTCATTAAAAAATTAGCCAGTTGTAGCTGCTAAATGTTTGACCGCTTGGATGATTAATTTAGAGACCTTAAATGCCAGAATATTAACATTAATCTATTAACATTTCTAAATGTTCTTCAAAAATAATACAAAAATTCCTAGGTATTACTTATTTTTTGAAGCTGGGAATTTTATTTAATTGTGATAATTTTGATTCTCAAAATACAAATAGTTATGAATTGAAGGGAAACATCTCTGAATTATTTTATTTTCTGCTTGAACTGGCATTTTCTCATTGTAAAAAGCATTGTGGTCTCTAATTGATAACTTGACTGTTTCATATTCAGGAAGAGTAAACAAGAGTCAGATTCAGAGTAGCTCAAAATGTCACAGCAGTGAATCTGACCTTTCTTTGTAAGGTGTAGTATTGCATTCGTTCTCTATCTCCTTCAGTACCTAGTGTTTGGATGTAGAAAAATAATGTTGCTTGGTGGGATGATACTATTTACAAATTGTAAGCACTCTTGCTTGTGAGATACAAGTGGTATTTTTCTTTCTTTAGACCTAAATTGATTTTAATGCAGTTTGCTACAGAGTCACATTCATTTTGGTGTACCTTTCTTTCAAGAAAAACCACAGAACCCAGAAACAAATGTACTGTGATTTTGGAACTTAAGATAAATTTTTGATTCTCTTCATTATGATTGAATCTTACGAGCCTAATGTGCTTATTAAATTGTTAAGGTAATGCATTTTATTTTAAAAATAATTACTTAAAAATAATATTAAAGAATAGTGGACTGGTTCGATTCCCAGTCAGAGAACATGTGTAGGTTGTGGGCCAGGTCTCCAGCATGGAGTGCATGGGAGGCAACCACACATTGATGTTCCTCTCCCTCTTCTTCCCTTCCCCTCTCTCTAAAAATAAATAAATATTAAAATAAATAAATAAAAAGAATAGTGGAGAGTGTTTAGATTTCTAGGCAAGAGATGTTGGATTGGATCTAGGCTTGGATTATGATATAGCAGTGGGAATAGCAAGAAGTAAATAAATTCAAGATCTGTATGTAGGTAAAACTCATGGGAGTTCCTGATGGATTAGGTGTGATTTGAAGTGAAATGCAGTAAAATGAAATATTTTATTTCCACCAGCCACATTTCAGTTGCTCAATAGCCACTTGTGGCTGGGGGCCACCTTATTAAACAGTGCAGACACAGGCCCTCTCTGTCATCACAGCGTCACTCTAGGTAAAGACTCACACCTTTCGTTCAGCTCTTTGCAATGGCCTGATACTATTTCTTTGATGATTTCTTAACCATCTCTTTTTTCTCACTTTCTGAAAGTTCTGTTGATATATTAGACCCCTGGATTCTTCAAATCTCTGTTTTTTCCCCATTCATAGTTTGATCTTTGTATTTTTTCCTACTTTCTGAAAGATTTTCTTGATTCTGTCTATAAACCCTTCTGCTGCATTTTATATTTGAGACCCCAAATGTTTAATTTCTAAGAGTTCTTTATTCTGAGATTTTTCCTTTTTTCTAACATCTTATTTTTTCCTTTTATAAATGCAGTGCCTCTTCTGAGGAAACCAACTGGGGGTTTGTTGTCTTGTTTTAGATTTTTAGTAAGAACTAAAACAGTATTTTAAAAATACATTTTTTAATATTTTAAAATGATCACTGTTACTTATCTTTCCTGGCCTCCCTCCTTTCTTGTTTGTTTATCCTTTTATGCTGGAGATGCCCCTGAATGTCTGTGTCACTAAAAAAACAACGTCTCAGGGCTGATCACCTGGCCGCGCTTTCCCTGGGGACGTATTCGTGCTTGAGTGCTTCTGGTGGCTGGGGAGGGGTGCGGGGTGAGACCAGCTGCCCCGCCCAGTTCTACTCCTTCCTCTTCCTCTCCTCTCCGTTGTAACTGGTGTTCTGAGGCCCGAGCCTTTGTGGAATGCTGCAGGGATTAATTCCCTTCTTGCCTGGTAGTATATGGTTCCAAAGTCCAAATTACAAAACGAGCAATATTCATAGAGGTTAAACTTCCATTTTCATTCTCTACCCTTTGCTCATCCCTTACCCCTATAGATAACCGTTACTATTAATGTTCAGTTTATCCTCTTATTATTTCTTTTTTGAAAGTACAAGGAAATACCTTTATATGTACATATTCCTCCCTTTCTTAGAGAAAAGGTAGCACATTATACGTGTTGTGCACCTTGATAGATTGTTGCTCATCCACAGCAGTATATGGCAACCTTCGTCATTCCTTTTACAGCCACGTGCTGTGCTCATGACAGAGCTGCATCATAGCTCATTTAACTGGTCTCCTGTTGACGGACATTTGGATTGTTTCTAGTCCTTTGCTGTTACAAATAGTGCTTCCGTGGATAGCCTTGTGCACAAACCAAGCTTTTGTTTGTGTGACATTTAAAAATCTATGAATAGTTCTTTATGCAAGCTATTGATATTTAAAACTGAGGATTTAAAAATAATTATTAACATATTTAAAATTATAATAATAAACCCAGTATTTATTAATATACAATTTTTATTAAAATAACTATTTTTCAAAACAAAAATATCTCATGAGTGCCATATTTTTAGCTTTGCAAATTACTGCAGTTACATCATTTTAGTTGAAACATATAAAGAAAATTTCCATCATACCGATATGTACCTAAAAGGAAATTTTAGTAGCTTTTACAGATAATTCTTTGATACTGCACCAAAACTCAGCAGTTGGTAATTTCTTAAAGATTAGTTCCAACATAGAATTGAAAATCCCACTGCGATGGCCTTGGTCACAGTAAAACCCTGCGAGAGCCTAAACTCTGAGGGGGAGGCCACCTCTGTTCGTGGAGCTGCGGGGCCAAGGGGCCGGGACCAGGCCTCCTTGCCTCTTTCTCTCTCTGTCCCCCTGCCCCCAGCCTACAGTCTCTTCTAGAGGATGGGAGAGCAGGGAACTTCTCAGCTTGCTGTGCATGGGCCTGCATTACTCTGGTACCACAATGAGACAGAGGCAGAACGAAAAAGAGAAGACCGTAGACTGATGTCTGTGAACATTGATGCAGACATCCTCAGCAAAGCATTAGCAAGTTGAATTCAGCAGCATATACAAAATAACACACTAAGACCATGTCGAGGCTTATTCCCAGAAGGCGACACTCGTTCAGTGTTGGAAACTAAGTCAATGTAACCCACCACACCAACGGACTAAAGAGAAAAACCACAGGTTGTATCAAGAGACAACAACACAAACCCCACACGTTTGACAAAACACAGCATGCACTCACAAAACACTCTTGGAAAAGTAGAGGTAGAAGGGAAATTCCTTAACTTGTTAAAGGCTACCTCTAAGATCTTACAGCAACCATCATACTTAATGATACAGACCAAGTGCTTTCTCTCTAAAATTAGGAGCAAGGTTAAGATGTCCATATTCAATACTCCCATTCATCATTGTATTGGAGTCTTAGCTAGAGCAGTATGGCCAAAAAAAAGACGGGGGCAGCGCATAGAGATTGGAAAGGAAGAAATAAAACTGTCCCTGTTCACAGATAACGTGATTGTCAAAGTAGAAAAACCCAAGGAACCTACCCATAAAGCTAACCAATAAAAGTCCTATGACTAATGTGAATTTGGCAGGCTTTCAGAATACAAGGTCAGGACACACAAATCAGTCTCATTTCTGTAACTAGCATCGTACAATCGGAAATCCAAATATGAAAGCCAATACCATTATAATAGCTCAAAGAAAACTGAAATACGTGAAAATCTAACAAAACCTGCATAGGATCTGTATGCTGAGAACAACAAAACTACTAAAATGTAGTTTATTTGTTATAGAAATCGTTTTGTTCAGTTGTCATTAAGATTTCCTTTGAGGACAGATTTCATAGCAGCCAACGGTGGTTCTGGCTATGATGACGGCACCCTCACAGTGCCTGCAACCCCCGTCTCCCCCGTTCATCGGCCTGCCAATCTCTGCCTGTGCTTGGATTCCTGAAGCGCACCTGCCGTGGCTGTGCCAGTTCATCTCTCTGATGTGTACGCTAGCCGCTAGTGCCCGATTTCCAGTTATCGCCAGCAACAGTGGTAAAAGAAAGATTCCTCAGAATCATGGTGACCACAAACTGAACAGCAAATCTATTATTGTTGGAGGGAAGTGGGGGCAATAAAAGCCAACCCCAGTCTGTCATTTAAGATCTGACATGGAACCTTACCTTTATGTGTTACATTGAAACAATTATATAACAACAAGCCCCTTGTATGTGCCAGAAACAGTTCTAACTGCTATACACGCAGAACTCATTTGGTTCCCACGGCAGTCCTAAGAGGTCCTGTGGGTAGTGAAGCCGCGTTTACAGGTGAAATTCTCAGGAGGCTAAGTCAGCTGCCCAGGGTGACACTGCTCATAAAAGACAGCCTGAAACCTTACCCCAGGTGGTGAGCCTCTAGAAAGGTGTCCAGCCTTTTGGCATCTCTGGGCCACACTGGAAGAAGAGTTGTCTTAGGCCACACATTAAATACATTGTGACACATAATCACAAAAATCCCATAATGTTTTAAGCATTCATAGCCATCCTGAGCCACATGCGGCCTGAGGGCTGCAGTTTGGACACTCCAAACTGAGGCTGCATACCTAACCACTACTCCATCCTGCCTTGCCACTACAGCTGAGGATGAATCTTGCTCACAGCACTCAGGCAAGAAAAAATTGGAGATTACGTAGGTAATAATAAAAAAAAAATCTTGAAATGGCTGGCAGATAGATCTTGTTGGGAGGGTTGGAGGAATAGGTTGTACAGATTAGGAAGAAGAAAATATAAGGGGTAAGTTAATTGGGTTTCAGGCATATAAAGGATTTTTTTGAAGAAAGTAAGGAATGTTCTGTGTTAATTGAAGACCATAAAAGAAGACGCAAAGTGAGTCCAATCAGGGGTACTTCCTGCTGGGCAGGAGGAATCGTGTCTTGCCATCTGGTAGGTTTAGGGAATGATGAATTGGGGGGTGCTGAAGGCTCAGGCCCAATCAAGAAGTCCAGAATGGATGACCCTGTTCAAGATGGCTGTGATTCAGTTGGTGATGGCTGTAATTTTCCCGCTTCATTGTGAACAGATATGTTTCTTCATTGTTGTTATTCTTAATCTGGTGGTACTAAAACATCAATAGCATTTAGAACTGAAGACAGGAAGTTCAGCTCCATATTTTACAGATGAGAAAGCGGAATCAGAAATTAAGTGTGTGTTGTAATCGGACTCCCTACTACGGGCCAGAACTGAATTTTGAACCCAGGTCTCCTGACACCATGTCCAGAGCTCAGGCTGCTTTTGGGGGGTGTTGTTATAGTCACAGAAGAGAGTCTTTTTGAGAATTTCTAGTCAGTACAGTGAGATTGCTGTGTGTCTAAAGGAAGGGGGTATAAGTTTCACTGATTTATGAAATGTCCTTTTTCTTTGTGTAGTATGAACCCAGAGGACCTGGTCGGCCCTTGTACCAAAGAAGAATCTCCTCTAGCTCAGTCCAGCCATGTTCTGAAGAAGTGAGCGTTCCTCAAGACAGTCTTGCTCAGTGTAAAGAGCTGCAGGACCATAGTAACCAATCTTCTTTCAACTTTCTATCCCCGGAGTCCTGGGTAAACGCCACCTCATCTACCCCCTATCAGAACATTCCGTGCAATGGATCCAGCAGGGCAGCGCAGCCCAGAGAGTTGATAGGTAAGACAAGGCGGATGGGCTGCTTAAACTGTAGCTTTGAACTGCTCAGCTCCTGGGTATTCATGGAGTTTCTTCTTCCATCTCCCCGACTGGCATCGCTATCTTTGAATAATATTCAGTGGTCATAGCTCACAGGGCCTCGGGCATACTTACTGCTTCAGGACCACACTGATCCCATATATGTGGTCTGGAAGGTACGTAGATCTGTCTCTGTGGGAAACTGATCATCCTGACCTGTGAATGGACGAGAGAGGTAGTGGAACTTAAATTGTGTTTCTAAATACTAGTTAGGCTCGTTTTTGTTTGGGAAAAGTTTGTTTTCTGAGTTTTTTGTTTGTCTTGTTTTTTTTCTTCAGAGTGGGGAGGGCAGAGATGGTCAGGTCACTATCAATTTTCAAGGATTTATTGTCAATAAAGTTGTTGACAATTTGAGATACAATAGAGTTTGGTCTTAAGAGAAATCAGTAAAGTCTAACATTTTGAGATTAAGAAATCATTTGTTTATTTCTTACATTCTAATGAACTCAAAAATCCAAAGCTAAAGAATTTTTTTAAAAGGCATAGAAAGGCGTTGGAATAGACAAGGCTCCCAACTTGTAATATATGGTGGGATGTCTACAGTCTTCCTCTTTGGCCTTGAACATGAACGTACTTGTGTCTTTCATTCGTTCCCTCTTTTTTTCATGTGTATATTTTAAATGTACAGAAAAGAGCGATAGCTTTGCATTCTCTAAGCTGTGGCCTTGTGTTTGTAGGCCGGAGACATTGCTCTTTGCAAGCAGGTCTGTGATTTTTGGTTAATTTCTGCCCCGGTAGCAACCTTTGTATTTGAAATTAATCTTGTTCATCTTTAGAATGTGAATCCATTGTTTCTGTAACTGACCCATTTTTGAGTATGTGCCATATAGCGTATTTTTAGAACATTAGACATGGTAGAACAAAAAGCAGTAAAAAATTTTGATTTTGTTTCCTGGCAAGAGACATTGTCATTTTAACCTTTAAACATTCATTAGTACCTATGGTATAAGCTGCTGTATTTTTCCTGGGGTTGGCCTGCATTTTAAAGGTCTAACATAAATACACTCACATTATCATACTTGAATTTCATGAGAAACGTCTAAATTACAAATCACAGATGGAAGTTTGTTACTTTTTCCTTGTTTTGTTTATAATAATATATTTCAAAGACAACATCATTTCCCTCATTTTTCCACCCAAACTTTAGGAGAGCTGTTGGCCAAAGTCAGTAAGAATCCAACCTGAGCAGATAAGGTAGAAAGTTCCTAAACAAATGCCCGAAGTGCGTGTCGTACATGGTATCTTACGTAAACACAAAACTATTTTCTTCATTGCTAGGAGACAGATTGCAGTACTCTTCAGTGGAAAATAACAGTTAAGTATTAAAACATTAATTCAAAATCACCAATATCCTGAGACACAACTTCCCGTCGGTCAGCATGTGTGTATGTGTGTACGTATTTATTTTGGGAGGAATGTGGCAGTTGCCAGTGGTGAGTCAACAGGAAACCAGTTTCTCCACAGTTGTGAGCCTGGAGGAGAGACCATGTCTTTGACCCCTTTGACCTTTGGATTTCCCATTTTGGCACAGATCGCACTTTAGGCTGCTGATACGGAGGCAATGAATGCAGATCCTGTGCAGTGAAGGGCTGACTCAGTCTCCCTGCAGGGCATTTACGCTGGGTGGTCCCCCATCGCAGGTGGGGGTCGCCTCTCCCACAGGGGTGTGCTTGGGTTCTGCTCACCTATCTTGATAACAAGACATATTTTATCAGACGTTTTCTTTTGATACATAGATGAAAATGTAAGACTCTATAGAGATCCGTATTTTGAAAAATATCATCGGTTGTGAGATTAGCAAAATTCATAGTTGTTCTTTTTTTAATCCTCACTCAAGGATATGTTTTGTTGATTTTTTTTTTTTTTAGAGAAAGAGAAAGGGGGAGAAAGAAACATCAATGTGAGAAACATTGATCGGTTGTCTCCTGTATGTGCCCCATTCAGGGATCAAACCCGCAGCCTAGGTATGTGCCCTGACTGGGAATGAAACGTTCAGTGTTTTGGTGTGTGGGACAGTGGTCCAACTGAGCCGCCCGGCCAAGGCTAAAATTCATAGTTTTAAAGAATAGCTTCTCTTAGCCGCTATGTATGATAAATTAATAGAGGTCTTGAACTCACGGTTGGATAGGAATGTAGGCATTAGGTTAAACATTATTTTGTAAATATTTATTATTAAAATGAAAAGATTTCAAACTGATTATATTGTCATGAAAATAAGAACATGGTTAAATAATAAATCTTAGTAAAGTAAATAAAAGTAGTATGAACTTGCCCTGGCCTGCGTGGCTCAGTTGGTTGGAGCATCTTCTCACAACTGAAAGGTTGCCCATTCAATTCCCGGTCAGAGTACATGCCTGAGTTGTGGGTTCGATCCCCAGTTGGGGGTGCATGCGGGAGGCACCCAGTCGATGTATCTCTCGCACATCGATGTTCCTCTCCCTCTCTTGCTGCTTCCCTTCCCCTTTCTCTAAAAATAAATAAAATCTTTAAAAAATAGCTTCATTATTAAAAAAAGTAATAGCGCCAATGCTGTGATGGACTAGGGAGATGTGTAAACATCGCTGGTTGAATGTGAATCGGCAGCATCTTCCTGCAGGAGAGCTCGGCCGCCGTTTCCAAAACCCTTCACCGTGTGTCTGCCATGTGACCCCGCGTTACGCTTCTGAGGGCTTACCCTAAGGGAGCAGTCAGGAATATTAAGAAATGTTGTCTCTAATAACACTTTATAACAGTGTATAAAGTAAATATTGGCTGTAATCCAAATTTCCAAAAGTGAGAGGTTCCTTACATGAGTTATAAAATATCTACATTATGTGATGCCCTTAAGAAAAATACACCAACAAATTAAGGCTTTTCTCTGGTATTTGGGAATATGAATGACTTACTTTTTTTCTTTGGCCTTTTGTATAATTTCCAAGTTATCCCCAGTGAATATGTTATTATGATTATAATCCAGTATAGCATTAGTTAAATTCTTAAAAGATTGAAAACAAAAGCAGTGTTTGGAAACAAGTTTAGATTTAGTGAGCAGTACATTAGGAAAAGGGGGTCAAATTCTAAGGACCCTAAAAGTCAGGCAGGTTACAAGAAATGGGAACTAAAGTTTATAGCTGCTTTTCCTTCACTTTATTCCATGTATACTTGTATATTCCGGGAAGAAAAATTGCATTTTTAAGAAGTGGAATTTAGTGCTAATATTACTTAGGTTAATAATAAAAGCTATTTGGACCAGAAGTCTGCCTGTTCAGCTTATTTTTATTTAAGAAAGAGCATGTTAGTTCCTATTTTCAAACTGTGAGCAGTTAAAATAATAAATATCAAATGTGCAGTTGTACAAATTGGATTTTTGAAAGCACACCTTCAGACTTGACCTTTAGTTTTTGTATGTTAGCTATTCCAGGTCACGTAGAGGAACCTTTTTTGAGTGCTAATAAGATACAGAAATTTGGTTAGTTGTGCTGTGATTTTGACATTCTGTGGCAGAAGCTGCCTGTTCCTGAGTTCCTGGGGCTGAGAGCGCATCGGGGAGGTATATGAGCATCCCTGGGCTCGCCCTAATCGCTCTCACTGTTTTCTGCTTTTAGCTCCTCCCAAGACCGTCAAACCTCCCCCTGAGGATCAACTGAAGTCTGAAAACCTCGAGGTGTCCAGTTCCTTCAACTATAATGTGCTGCAGCATCTCGGCCAGTTCCCCCCCCTCATGCCCAACAAGCAGATTGCGGAGTCGGCCAACAGCAGCAGCCAGCAGAGCTCGGGGGGCAGCAAGCCCACCATGTCCTATGCCAGTGCTCTGCGGGCGCCCCCCAAGCCCAGGCCCCCGCCTGAGCAGGCCAAGAAGAGTAGCGACCCTCTGTCCCTGTTCCAGGAACTTAGCCTGGGGAGCTCGTCGGGCAGCAATGGCTTTTACTCTTATTTTAAATAATCACTTTTTTTCCTCAAGGGAGAATGTTTTAATTTCTGTTTGTACCAGTAGAATAAGATAGTTGGACTTCATCTATAGATGCAGAGTTCCCTTTGTTTTAATATTAAATATGTTCTCACTTAATTGCTTTGCTGCTAGACTTGCAACTAATTTTTTAAAAGTATATTCCATTATTTTGCATTTTGACGTGTCGGAATTTTGACAGCTTTTATGTAGAATAAAAAATATTTTTAAATTTGTGTATTGTTACCTATGTTTGCATCAAGCTAGCAGCTAAGAGGTTAATTGTGCAACTTTAAAAAAAGAAAAAAGTTTGTCTAAAATGTATTTAAAAAGAAAAAAAAGTTGTAAGTAGCATTTACATTTATTCAATAATATTACCATATGCTGGGTTTCTGTACCAGAAATGGCCAGTTGATGTACAAAATGTATGTTATTTTTGCTTAAATTCATTTAAAATTTTTTAAAATAAAGGGCAGCATCTTCTAAATACTTTTAAGTTTTATCAGCTTTTTTTTTTTTGGTGACAAGATGCTGCGTTCTAAAACGTTCACAGTTTTAGACTCCATCTGATGTGCTGATACACTCTCCCTCCACTGTAGGACGGAGTTAGAGGCATTCTTCGCAGGTATGTTTTGTATGCCCCCGTTTTCATAACGTGAAAACACGTGAGCATACGCAGTTGTTTTTTGGACAAGCTACACTTCAAGCTTGTTTTTAATGTTAATTTGATAGTGTGTTTTTTTTTAAACAGATCATGAAGCTGAAAAATTTTTAGGATTGTTGGTGCTTAGTAGACTTGATAACTATTTTACAAATGCGTGAATTTAGTAAAATCTTTTTTTCCTCACTATGCATGTGCAGATGTTTGTAATCTGGCTCCCCCGTCCCACTCCAGTGGTATAAAGACTTGTGCCGCTTCAAGGTTTTTTTCCCCCTCCAGTAAAAATTTTGGTACCTGATTTGATGTTTACATTACAATGTGACATTATAAATGGCAATTCAAATATTTTGCTGTCTTGAGGAACATCGTTAAAGAAAAAAATACAATGTTTGTTAAAGATGCATCAAAGTTCATCAAATTCTGGGGCAAAAAAAACCACCCTTGTTTTTCATGTCTTTTGATTCTTTGAAAATAACCCCATTGAACTTGTACAAAAATATAAACTTTAAATAGCTATCTTAAATATTCTACGGTCTAAAAGTTGTTTTGAATGAACTTTGGTAAAATCCAAAGGAGAAAAACGTTTACCCTCTTAAAACTGGTGGTCTTGTAACCCTTTTGAAGCAATGCATGTCCTTATTGTTTTCCTGAATTAGTGCTACAACTTTTATACTTCAGAAGTATCTTGAAACTACAATATAACTTAAAAAAAAAATAAGATGAGGTCGGGAAACCTTGCAAATGAACCAGTGGGTCCTGGTGATTCATTCCAAAATGGTTTTTTTGGAGGGCTGCTTAGGCCTTTGAAACAGGGTTGACAAGTGGCAAGCAGGGGAGAGAACTACTTAAGCTCCGACACGTCTGGGTTTAGTTGATGTTGGCCAGCCTCACCCCTGTAATCAGTGCTCGGACTACTTAGCGGGGGACAGTGCCTTTGGTTAGAGGTTATCAAGCTGTAGGACAAATGAAGACTGCCTCTCACTGAGTTCTGTCTGTCCGCCCGGAGCGCGGTCCACTTGGACCGGCTTCACAACACAGGCCACAGGTCTCGTGTGGGGCGGCAGGTGCAGACCCGGAGGCCCCGGGCGTGTTAGCGGCTAGCGTGTCACTGTTAGGAAGCCGGGCCAGCCAGTTACAGCACCGCCTTCCCCTGGACGGCGTCAGGCTTCCACATCTAGCTGTCAGGTGTTGCCCAGCCCACTTTAGTCACCAGAGAAGAAGAGAAACATTTTGCCATCTAGCAATGTGTTTCCAGCTCGGTGACAAAACTGAAGACATAGCCCAAATGAAAGCTAGGGCACCCTCCCTCCCCCTCCGAGATGTGAGGATGTCTGTGAAAGATCCTTTTCCCGTCCATGGTGATTCTTCTCCCCCCAGACCTGCAGGCCTGTAACACAAACCCGACATGCTCAAATGCATGTGCCTAACATGAAGACAGAACTCTCGTGTCAGAGTCAACCCCTTGTTATGAACTACTTGCCTAATTTTCTGCTTTCCAGACTTGAACCTTTAAAAAAAAAACTATCAGTTTTTAAATTATTTATATTTATATTTACTTAAAGAGGTCGTGCGCACACCCACCATCTATATAAATGTGTTGATGGTGGAAGCTTGGATAAGGAAGCTGTTAAGTTGTGACGTCCCTCTTCTAAGCAGTGATTTCTTAAAAAAAAACCCTAAAAATATTAGCTACTTATGAGTCCCCTGCTCTTCTGCAAGGGTCTTTTGAGTGCTCATTTCCTCACCGCTGCCCCAGCTGGCAGGGATGCGGATGTTTCCGCCCGACCCTCTTGGGTTCTGTTGGACCGCTTTCAGAGTTCCGCCTCCAGCAGGCCTACTCTTTCTCAGCGGTGCTTTGTGCGTAATGTCTGGAATGGTTTTGAGCAAGTCTTGCCGCAGGAGTCATTGCAGTGTCCCCTTGAAGTGGCGTGTGGTTTCTGAGAGGAGCGGTCACGTTCTTTCGGTATTTTGGGGGTGGTATTAGTGAGTACCCACAAATCAGACTTAGAAAACAACTGACTTTATAGACTAGGCTCAACCTGAGAGTTCAGATGGAACTCCTTTTTTTTTTTTAAGAAAACTTCATGTTGGCTCTTGGATAATACCAAGTATTACCAACTTCCTTCTAGAACAGATTTAAGTGAGGTTTAATTGTTCACATGTCTTTCCACTTCTTTGTTCTTTGTATCATGCTGAAGTTTCCTTTTCCTTGTCAGAACTATTTTTTATTCATTTCACTTTTTAATTTCAGTGCTAAGATTTTTTTTTAAATTTTTTTTTTACCATAAAGAAATTCTTTTGGGTGATAGAATTTGTAAAGTATTCATGCTAAAATTTTTTCCTGATCTAAAAATTAGTACTATTTTGTTAAGATTTGAAGGGCCTCATTCAATGTAGCAGGGCTGTTTTCTGGTGTTTTGGTGGTCATTGGGGCATATGCCTTGCCCAATTGTTATAGCAGGACTTTGGTTTTCATTAGTCAGTAGTTAATTATTGACCATTTAAACTAACATGACCTTAATTTCCCTTCCTCAGGCAGATACGCTTTCTATCTAGGTCATTTTATGTATATGAAATAACAACCTCCTCCGTGGGGGGGTTTCTTCAGAGAGAATAGAGTAAGTTCAGGTTTGGTGTAAACATCAATGGATCTTTTCAGTTCAACGAATTGCAGAATAAGTAAAATAAGCAGAATTCCCACTGAATAAGCATTACCTGATTAAACATAGTGCTCTCTAAACATAGAGACCAGTTTGTGAAATAGCTTCCTTCTTTACGGAGGCACAGACATGGCTGGGAAAAGCTAAATGAATTTTCTAACTTGGAGATAATTAATATATAGTGTTATCTTGCTCTAGCATAGTTGATTTTACATGTTTAGTATTTTTCATGACGACATCTCAAGAGCAGAGCTATAAACATGTAAGAATGTATCTTGAGACACCTTGGCTAGACAGACCCACCTTGCCTAAGGGCCGGGGTGTGAAAAACAATTTCAAGATAAAGTTCAGATTTCCACTGTTGTTATTAAGAAAATGAGATTTACTGAAAAAGCCATTTAAAAAGAGACACCTGTTACACTTAGCTTCCCCCCCCCCCCTCATTGGAGTTGTTTTTAAAAAGGGAATCCCAGAAAGTCTATAAAAAAAATAGAAGATTAAAACGTTAAATGTATTGAAAGATACAGATTGCTGCCTTAAAATGTTATTTAGGTACCATTTGTTATTTTTTCCTTCTAGCTCCAGAAAGACAGTGATTTGCCTTCTACGATTTATCAGGCACTCTTTCTTGCCGACCGTCCCCTTAGCACATGAGAACCCTTCACTTCTAACACCGCTCTGTGTGTATCTTCCTAAACCCCAAGGGAATGTTTGAATGGATCTGATTTTTCTTTCTTTCCCCTTTTTGCCACCTGATCTACAAACAGTTAGAAATAATGCATAATGTCTTAACTACGATTTCTTGTCCAAAATATCACTTCCGTGAGGTCCGCCACGTATTACAAAGGTATCAATAGCAGGTGGCATGTTGGTAGGTCTTCACCACGCTCCTTCTGTTCAGCCTCTGGAATCTTCCATCTACCTGAGGCTGGATATTTATTTATTTGGTGAGACTTTACTGTAAAGCTGCTACATTCAGCTTTACTACTTCATACCTGTTTAATTAGCAATTTCAAGACCATTGTCGTAAGACGTGAATTAACATTTAGCGTTCTTATAAAACACATGCAGAAGATGGCATTGTTATTACCTTAGAATGTCAGGTTACACAGATTGAAAACAAACTTTTAATGTAACATTTAAAGTTTTTGAAATGGTTGGAAATAGCTACTTTGGAATAAACTTGAAGGATCCAGTCACAGGAGTTTATAAATGTTTTTTGAAGGGAGGTACCTAACAGAAGAATCTAGACGTGGTGTGAGCTGTGGTTAAACCCTAAACCCAGTGACACGGAAGCGTCTGAAGTGTCTGAAACGGGAGTGTTGAGAACGCCCGGAGACATCGTACACTCATAGTTTCAGTGATCGGAGCATTAGACCAGACTTTATTTGCAGTTCGTTCAACAGAGAGATTTTATTTTGATACACATATTAAGCATAAAGCATAGTAAGTTTTATATAATTCTATGAGTTCATTAAATGATACGGAATTTTCATTATGTTCTTGGGGAGTCTTTTTAGCTATTTCTACACCTCATACATGAGGTCTTTTCTGTATTTTGTTTTGCATTCTAGCATGTGACTGCCTGCCTTAGAACTATGTATATGAGGGGAAATCAGTATCACCCTAAAACAAATTTGATCCTTTTTTGAAATAATTTTTTTTTTTTTTTTTTTTATGTTTGAGAAAGTAAGGGGAAGGGGTGGTAAACTATGTAGGTTTTAACAGCAGAAGTCACACAGAGGTGTCTGTTTCGGAGTCTGTCCTGTTTTAAGACTTTAGAATGTCATGCAGGGTAGAGCAGTGGTCTCAGACTTGAGCAAGCAGTCCCTGGAGGACTCATTAAAATACAGATTGCTGGACTCCATCCTCAGAATTTCTGGCTCCAGGCTGGAGCCCGATCATTTCCAACCTGTTCCCAGGCCATGCTGACGCTGCTGGCCCAGGTGCCACCAGCGGGAACCACGGGTCTAGAGAAAGTCGGAAAGTCTTTTCACCCGTGCATCCATTTACTCAGCATAAAAACAGAGCTCTTGAGACATTTTTATAACCGAAGCCATGAGTGAAGAAAGAGCTCTGGGGAGTGAAGAGCCCTTTGGATTGGCTGCCGCTCTGTCCCATTGCCCCTCCTCCCCCGTAAGGTCTGGGGTCCTCTTCCACATGAGGGTGCAGGAGCTCTTCCAGTTCTAGGGTGAGTCTGGATGTGTGTTCGCTGCGGCCTGGGCTTTGGTCTGGAAGCTGTGTGTTGGTGTGAGGTGCACAGAGTCGGTCTGACCTCCACACACGTGGACACAAGGATGTGGAAGGAAGCCATCTGAATGTCACGAGGATGCACTTGGCACTGAGGACAGGAGGTCCTGTCTAAGGTGGCAGTGACACGGAAAACAATAGATAATCCCCAAATAATGTATTTGTAGTTTTTATTGAGGGGGGGGGTGTGTGTAAAGGGCAAAGGATTTCTTTTCAAATTATGTATTTCTCAGGATAACGAAATTATTTTGGATTCTATGTCAGCTGGTGTTAGAAGGGCTGCGGTGATGAATATGGCAGAAGATGGATAATCGTCTCTGATTACTTTGCTACCTTATACAAATCTATATAGTTTGCAAAAACAGTCTAGGGGAATCCACCACCCACACAGCATGAGTTATTCATAAACTGTAGTGCGCACGGATGAGCAAGTTATTTTTGAGAAGGAAGCTGTCTGTGATACAGTAAACCAAACAGATCTTTGGGTATTTTAAAATTTGTGTTAATGTCATTGTTAATATCCCCCTCTAGACTGTAGCTTGAGGGGTATTGGGCTCTGTCTCCAGTTTTTAGTTTGACTTGGAATTTACTGAGATACTAGAATGAGAAAAAATATTTTTAAGATAATAGATTGTAGAACGACTTAGAAGTCCACACAATAAGCATCATTAGGACACATGGCTTTGGAATTCTTCATACAGCACTTCCTGCTCAGAAGGCTTGACGCCCGTCTGTGGGGGTTGTTCATTCAGCACAGGTTACTTTATCTACTTCCCACACATAGGGAGCTTTGTTTTATTTACATTTTGCTTTGCACGTTGTCTTTTATGCAAAAACCTCTGTAAACCTCTGTCTCTCTGTAGGTCAGAGGGCTCCTTTGTCTATGTTGAAGTCCTAACGTGTCCGTCACAGCTGAGAATGTTTCTCGGCACCCCTGCCCCAGGCAGAGGAACGGTCTTGGGTTTTCATGCATCCAGACCACGCCTGCTTCCTGTAACTCCATGTGTATGACATTGTACTGTACCCGCTTTCTGTGCCAGTCCTCTGACCTGATTCTTTGAAACCCATGAAGGTACTGGTTATCTGTAGTAGTTGTGTTCTAGGTAAATATGGTGATTGAAATACCTCTCCTAAATTATAAAGGTAATGAGTTTTGCTTTGCATTTTATTAAAGGGTCCTGTTATTAGTGACATAGTTGTTTTTTTTTTAATGCTTCAAAAATACAGTTCTTATCTAAACTTGTTCGGCGAACTTCATATGATCAATTACTGAGCAAATTCATACTGGGTCTCATTTTGGCAAGTCTTCCAAAGGGAGGCCAATGTAAAACTGATCGGGTCAATTTCCGTCTCTTATTTGTACAGCCATCTAATCATAACTTATGAGAAAATTGTAACAAAATTTTTTTTCTGAAGTTAATGATACCTCATGGGAGAGGTTCTAGTACCTAAAGAGTAAAATAACTCAAAGCCACTCTCTGGGGTTTTTATTTTCTTCTTCTTTTTTTTTTTTGGTTTCTTCTTTCTTTTTTTTAACTTAGTTTTGGAATTGCTTTAGCCACTTTGGTTCCTTAGGACTAGTTTTCAGTTTGGGGGTCCACAGCGACTCCATTGTGATCATTGTCTTGGTGAAGTTCTTTTGTTTTAAAAGATTCGTGGTAACACAAAATGTATTTTACTGCTACAACTAAAATGTATTTATAATAAAATGCCTTTTTAATAATTTGGAGATTTGTTTGTTATGTGTGAACCAGCATCCCCTGCCTCTCTTTACTTTTAAGATCAAAGGGCCTGACAGAAGGTCAAGGTCAGTGCAGCGCTTCATTTTATTCATAACACTGATTGGTTAGACTAGCTGCAGTGACAGAGCTCAGCGTCTGTGGGAAAGATTGTGACTCCAGTTTCCAGAAATGTGTGACTCAAACCTGCAAACACCGGCAGTAGCAAAGGCCTAAGGATTAAAGCGTTATCTGAAAAGTTGGAAAAGCATCCGTGGTCAGGGAGAAAAGAAGCCCTTTTCAGTTTGTCATCCAACACAGATCTGGGGACTTTAACAAAATTAGCATGGATGACTCTCAACAAGTGCCTTGTTAATGCTGGGCTTGTGCAGCCCCCAATTTGTTTCAGAGCCCGTGAGCGCATGTTCTATCGCTGCGTCACGAGGCTGTAACAAATAAGAAGACACGTGCGGAGTAGCTCTCTCACCCGCCCTTAGCTGTACTCCCCCTGCCCCCGAATGCTGGCTGTGCAGAAAATTGCCCCGAGTCAGGGTCTTGTCTTTGTGGGGGAAACCGTTCTCTGCGTCTGCTGCGATGCGATTTTGAGAAGCATTTACAGGTCACGGACTGCTCTGTGTGCCCTGGCTATTTTATTTTTAACATCCTATTAATGTGGCCCCATAAATCTACCTTGTATACGCTGTGCTCAAGGTTCGTCAGCGTAAGTAGATAGCTGGCCTTTCGTCAGGACAATTTATAAGTCTTACTCCTCACAGTGAGTCAGTTTTTAAGCTGGGTGTCTTGCTTCTTTGAGTTGATAGGGTGTGACAAAAATCATCTCTGGATGTGGGGAAGAAAAACACTTCCCCACATATAAATCAAATGCATTTGGAGGACTCCTTGGGCTACGATCTGTTCTAGATGAAGTAACCTAAGGCCCCATTATCAGCGGGAAAATGCAAGGAAGGCCCTCCCAGGTGTTAACTCGGCCACACTGGCGCTCTTTGGAGGGAGGAGGGAGTGCAGGGCCTGCATGAAGGTGGAAGTTGGCGTAGCGAATGGAGAACTTTTGCACTTGCCTCGGTTGAACGAGAACACGTAAATACCTCTGTGGCTGACGTGCAGCCAGAGAGCCCGTGCTCTGAAATGGACTCTGCTGCTTGACTTCGTGTTGTCCCAACAAACCGATCCCCTATGCAGCGATCTGCAACCTGTGAGCCGTAGGAATGTTTAAAACCGGGACCAGGAGACGAGAAAGGCTGGGAATCTCTGCCGTAGCGGGTGGAAACCCTTCTCATCCTTTTCTCTGGATTGGGAGACCCCCACATTGCCAGCACTGCCTCGGCCCTGTTCTCCAGTCACCTTTCTGACACAGGTCTGATGCGCCAGTCTTACTAGAGGGCCCCAGTGGTTTCCCCTCACACCCTAAACTTCTCAGCTGGCCTTTGGAGGCGCCCTCGGTCTTGTTCCTGAGCACACTGCACACCGCAGACCAGATCAGACCTCTGCCACCCGTTGCTGTACGGGTCCTCCACTGTCTGGCCTCTCTGCTTTGACTGGAGCTTGCCTTCAGCACTCAGACCTACACCCACTACCCCTCCTCCCCTGCTCTCCACCCCCCACCCACCACTGTCTGCTTTGGGGAGTTCTACTTATTATTCAAGACTGTAAATTCCACCTTCTCTCCTGCCTTTGCCTTTGCCTGCAATTAATCACAGCTTCTGGACTATAGTTGGGAGTTTGTGAGTTTCCTCAGGTCTGTGAACCTACCCGCAACGGCCTCTGAACACCTGCTGAACCGGATCGCAGGGTTTGATTGAGAGAAGAACTTACAGACACTCCTCTCCCCCATGTCATCCTTTGCCGGTGCAGAGAGGCTGGATGGCAGGGGTGATGGTCTGGGGTGAAGGAGGAACGAGCTCTCCTGTGCAGCGACATCCCCTCCCACGCCACACAGCTCCCCAAGCAGTGGCAAAGCATTAGCATTCACGAGTATTTTGTGTCTCGCCAGGTGTCATTGTCAGAACCCTCCGTCTGACAGCTTCCCCATGGTTGCATCAGCTTTGATGGATGCTGCCAACTTCCGCATGGCCTGGTCTGTAGGCATATACCTACCATGCAGGGTTCTGGGAAAATGATGAAAACCCCTTTGTCTGAAGCTCCCATTGACGCTAAATCCGCAGAGGGAGGTAATTAAATTGAATAGAAGCTGCAGCTTGCAAAAATCTAGGGTATTATCCCACTCTTAGCTCGTTAAAACTGATGCTCTGCAAATTGCTGTGAACCATTGTTTCAGGAAGCTGTTGATAATCCCTGAGGAGGAAGTGGCCCTGGTGAGAGGACGGGATGAGCCAGCAAAGGACTCTGGAAGGTGGGCATGGCTGCTGACCACTGGCTCCTGCTCGGGGCTCTGGGGGCAAAGGAAACCAGGGGGGAATGTGGTTTGATGTTTGCTCTCTAATTGAATAGAAATGTAATCTGATGACAAGCCTTCTACATCTGAGCAGAGTGCCTTCTGAAAGTGTGGGAGAGCTTGCAAAGAAAGCTCGAAAATCTTCTAATTAGTCCTCAGGGCTTTGTTTCCTTTGTGTACAAAAGACACGAGGGAGGGGCCTGAAGTCGCGGGAGTGGGTGGCTTGTGTTTGGGCCTGTTCTTCACACCCATCTGCCGGTTAGGACTTTCATCTGTTTGCAATGCAGACATGTGCGCGTTCTTACAAAAGTGGGCAGAGGCTCTTCTCAGAAAGGTTTGTTACTTGAATCCGCAGCTTCGGGACCAGGCTTCAAGTAAGTGGGGACAAAGTAACAGGAAAAAAGGTACTGGAAGGTGGGTAAGCCAACAAGCCTCCGCAGTGAATCAAATCCCCTCCTCAGGGTGACCCTACAGGCTTTCTAGGACTGAAATAATCCCTACTGGGCTGGTTCTGCTGATAGGATGGAAGAGAAACAGTTTGGGGGAAAAAATTGGGATCTAGGGTAGTTAGGGGTAGTTTTGAACCTCTGGAAAGCACTTCTGGAAATGTGTTCTTAAAGGCAGATCATGCTGTAGCTCTGGGAATCATCTCGTGTGGGACAAACACGGCCGTGTTGTGTGCTGGAGCGGAAAGCGCCGGCCTGGTTTCATTCGTCCCACTCGGGACAAGCCCCTTGGGCGGCAGACTCCCGAGGTCAGGGAACCAGGTGGAGCATGATCTCCTTCCAGCCCCTCTCCTGCTCTTTGAGGCCTTCTGACTGCCCTTCCCGGTTCTTCTCTTTGTAGCATCTTTGCATGCGCTCTCCCTGCCCATCTCCTCGACGGCACTTGGAGTCATGCACTCGGTCAAGGTGCCAGGCCGTCCTGAGGGCACTGCATACTGCACGCTGTACAGAGGATTTGGAAAAAAGGATGCGAGGGAGGCTCCAGCTGCCAGGAGGATTCTGAAGAAAACACGGCCCTTCCCTTCAGGAGGAAGGCATGCAGACACACTGAACTCTGCACAGTGGCCACGTTCCAGGCATAGGCGCACAGGGGCCATGACATAAGAAGAAGGGAAGTGTGAATTTTGCACTGAAGGGTTGTTCACCATGTCACATTGTGATGTCAGAGCTGGACCCTGCAGAAGAGGCAGGACGTCAGCAGATTCAGAAAAGGGACAGACCACATATAGGCCCCTTTGTGTTTCCAAGGGACCTGCCCAAATCTCATGGCACTTATGTTTTATCTTGAAATCATCCACCACTGAACTCTAAGCTCCTGAAGGACAGGACCATAATGTATTCCTGGTTATGTTCTAATTTAGCACTGCACCTACCACGCACTGTTGATACTCAATGGGGGAGATAGCATGATGGTTCCCCAAGATGCCCAAGATATCCACATCTGAGTCCTCAGAAGCTCTGAACGCATGTCCACACCTAGTCCCCAGGACCTGTGACTCTCTGTGGAGAAAGGGACTTTGCAGGTGTGGTTATGTTAGGATCTTGAGATGGGGGGTGATCTCGGATTACATCCACACTCGGAGGCATCCAGTGTCATCACAAAAGTCCTTAGGAGAGGGAGACAGGAGGGTCCCAGTCAGAGAAGCAGGGTGTGAGGACAAAGGCAGAGACTGGGGTGAGGCGGCCACAGACCGAGGAAAGTGGGTGAAAGTGGGTGGTCCTGAGGGGCTGGAACCGGCTAGGAAATGTGTTCTTACCTGAAGCCTCCGGAAGGAGCCTTCCCGCTCACACTTTGGTTTTAGCGTAATGAGCCTCCTTTCAGGCTTCCGGCCTCTGGCACTGTGAGGGAGTCAGTCTGTATCCTTTTTGGCCACTGAGTTTGTGAGATTGGTCACAGCATCACTAAGAACTGAGTACACTCAACAAGCATGTATTTGTTTAAGAGGAGGCCTTCCCTTTGCGGAAAGATGTGAATGGGGCTGGTATGTTTGGAAAGCCACATTGGAGGGTGGCCAGGGCTCAGCTGGAGGGTAAGAGAGCCTGGCCTCTGGTGACAGCAAGGGGACAAGAGGAGGGTATGACTCTGGGAGTCATTTCAGAAGTGGAATCTGGGAGGCTTAGCTCAGTTGGTGAACAGCTTGGAGTCAGAGAAACCAGTGATGTGTGACTTGGGTGAATGTGTAGACATAGTGACATCAATATGAGGGGACAACAAAGGAGAGTAGGTCTGGGTACGAAGAGTCCGAGGTTGGCACTGGACTTCCATATGTAGGAGCTCTGGAACACCTGGGGAGCAGGTGCCTCCCAAAACCCAGCGAAAGGCAGCAGAACTGAAACCTGCAAGAGGAGGTGGGCCGGAGACAGAGGCCAAGGCCACAGGCACAGGGGCAGAAGAAATTCGTAGAAACTGTGAGTTGTGGAGGCCACAGACGGAAAACTCTGGAGACACCAAAGTTTAAGGGGCAGGTGGTAGAAGAAAAACATCCTAAAAGGAACAGTACAGCCAGAAACATCAGGGAATTTTAAGAAGGGCGCAGAGGCCCAAAGCACAGAATGCTACAGAAAGGTGTAGTAGGTTGTAGCTGGCACTCGTGAGGTTGTTGGTGACCTTCAGGAGATCAGTTTCAACGGCAGGGAGACAGACTGCGTGGCTGGAGGAGTGAATCAGTGGTGACAGGAGAGATGGGGAATTATTTCAAGACACCTGTCAGCTGACAGATGAAAGGCAAGGCTGTAGGTCTCGAAAGGGGACACTTCCTACCTTGCCGCTTTCTAGCTACTGTCTCCGCCCGTAACCTCTGCCCTTCAGACACGGCTCATCTGTACCTCCATTCCTTTATCTTTATTGTGCCCCTTCCTTCCTCGGACCCTGCCTTGGCTATCTGTAAGGTAAGCAAGATAAAGTTATTTTAAAGAGCTCTTTCTTTCTTGAACTCTTACAGGTTTTGACCACAAGATCTGCATCACGGAACGTAGCTATAAGGAACCTTGTCGATGGTTTCCAAAAATCTTAAGCAACAAAACAAAATAAAAACAAAAACAAACCCCACTACAATGTTATGTTAGAACCTAAAAATGTAAGGCCTCAATATGCAATATATAAATATATGATTTACTTTTTTAACTTTAGCAAATACAATGATGCGTGCTTCTGATAAAATCAATTCATTGTAGCACTTACGCTCTTCTGAAGCACACAGACATTTGAAAATGGAATTCACAAAAGGCAGATGCTCTCTGACATCTGCATCCAACGCCGATTCATTTGCCTTATTTTGTCTCGGTTGGACAACAGGAGGAAAGTTGGTGGCTCAGAAAGGTGAGCAGATGTATATCTGCTGGTACCCTTTTATCTGAGCAGACGGGCACAGGTCTGAATTTTACAAACACTACCACAGAGCAAAAATCGCAATCCATGAAACACAGGCAAGAAGTTGAAAGGTACGCAGAAAAACGGCTGAAGAAACTTTAAGGTTTCCTTTGAAGAAAGTTCCAGCCCTGGCTGGTGTGGCTCAGTGGATTGAGCATGGGCTGTGAACCAAAGGGTCACAGTTCAATTCCCAGTCAGGGCACATGCCTGGGTTGTGGGCCAGGTTCCCAGTAGAGGGCGCTCGAGAAGCAACCACACATTGATGTTTCTCTTCCTTTCTCCCTCCCTGCCCCTCTCTCTAAAAATAAATAAATAAAATATGAAAGAAAGAAAGAAAGAAAGAAAGAAAGAAGGTTCCAGCATGAGTTGGAATGCCCTGGAGGTCTTTTAGGTCCCAAAACGATGCCTATGATGTGTTGAGCGCGTGATGGCTTCCGTCCCTGCTGGAATAATTGAAGTCTGTTATGTGCACACAGGCCAGGCGGCTTCTCAGGCCAAGGGCGGAGCTGAGTCTGAACCCACCACGAAGGTTGTTCTTTCTGGTCTTGAGATGTTGTCTAACTATTTGGACGCAGTTAGGAGGGGCATGGGCTCCCTTCAGCCAGGTGTCACATGTCCTCCTGGTAAATCGCACTTCTGGAAACCCACACAGCGGTGGTCCTTGGGTAGTCCTTGGGTATTCCTCTTGTAGAATCCATCCCTCAGCCTCCTCTTGTAGAATCCATCCCACAGCCTCATCACTTTTTAATTAACTGCTGGCTGCCCTGTGGCCTGGCCCCCTTTCCCATTTGTCACAGGTTCGCTGGCTGCCTCTCTCTGAGGCTGGGTGGGCCTTGGCTGTGGCGTTTCCCTTTCCTCATTTTCCTCCCCATTAGGCAGGCTATAGGTCGTCACCTCCCTGCCACTTGGGTGCTTCCAGGTAAAACTGTTTCCCTGGTTTTAGAAAGCTCATTAGTGCTTTAAAGCATGCCCTTGGTCATCCTCAGACCCTGTTGAAAGGAAGCACAAGTTCTGGCCTGGCAGGGTGGGGGTGGGGAGCATGTCGGCTGTTAAATCAGTACTTTCAGAGCCCAGCACTCTCTGGTTGTGCTGGAGAGGAATCCCCCACTCTCCTTTTTGCTGTGCGCTTACCAGGCCTGCCTTGTGGGTGAAGAGAGAGGCAAGTCTAATCCCAAATCAGCAAGAATGTAAAAGAGGTTGGGTCTTTCACATGAAGACCAAAAATTCTTGTCAGGTGCAAAGTCAAAAGAGGGGACAGCATTGCTCCTGGTAATGGCCTTGTGTGGGCACCCTCTTCAGCTGCAGTGGCTGCACTGGGGGGAGATGGTCAACTGGAGGTGTGAGCAGGCCACGGGCAGCAGCGCCCCCACCTGAGCACCCATTGAGGGTTTAATAGGGATGCTGCACCTCAAGGGCTTATGAATACCTTGTTTCCACCTCAGATCTTCTCTGAAAGTGGTCAGGGTATGAATTAGACATGAATTTGTAAATAAACTATTTTATGGAAATGGGACAAGTTGCACTGGCAGGGAAAATATTGTAATAGGATGTGATTAAAACCCTTCTTTCCGGGGCAGCCGAGAAAAATAGAGGCACACAGAGATCCTTGATATTTTCCGCGTTGAGGAGGGATGAATAAGAACCAGACTTGGGAAGGACCTACTATGTGTTAGCTGAAGAGAGGTTGACATGTCTCTTGGTTCCCCCGTTACCTGGGGCAGAGGCCAGTGAGGACCGGAGACGGGCCCTGGTGAGACAGGTGGGAAACCAGCAGCCTCAGTGCCCATTCCTGTTTGGGCGCCACTCAGCCAGGGCTCAGGAAGCAAGTGCTTCTCTGACCTTCAGGTTTCTCTTCTGTGCCCTGCGAGGCTCTGGCACCTCCCACTGCCAGGCAGAGCCATAGGAGCAAGTGTGACACCAAAGGGAATATCAGTGATTCAGAGCCTGTCTCTGTTTACTTGTGACATTGTGTTCATCGTGGACACTTGGCAACAATTTTGATTTAAAAAAATATCACACAGTATATATCCGAAAGAATTGAGTGTGTGGTCCTGATGACGTATTTGTACACCTGTGTTTATAGCGGCATTATTCACAACAGCCAGAAGGTGGAAGCAACCCAGGTGTCCGTAGATGGATGGATGGATGGATAGATAACCAAAATGTGGTCCATACCTTCAGAGAAAGATTATTCGGCCTAAAAGAGGACGGGCATTGTGACAGAGGATACAAGTTGGATGAAACTTGAGGACATCATGCTCAGTGAAATAAGCCAAACACAAAGGGACAGGCACTCTTACGATTCCACTCACATGAGGCACCTCCAGTTCTCATATTCATAGAGACAGGGAGTAGGACCGTGGCCGCCAGGCGCGGGGGGTGGGGACAGGCGGAGGCGGTGGGAAGCTGTTTATATGTACGGAGTTCTGGAAGAGGAAAGAGCTCGGAGGCCAGTTGCACAGTAACATGAACATGCCCGACAGTGCTGAGCTGTGCACGTAGAAGTGGTGAAGGTGGCCAATTTTATGCCATGGCCATTTTACCATAGTTTTTAAAATACCCCACGCTAATGTTATTTACCTGGGTGGCTGAGTTGCTAGTCTTGGCTCTGCTACCTTCCTGACCTTCTAGAATCCGATCAATTTTTAAAAGCTGAAAAAGTGAAAGTGTTCTGGAACCTCAGGGTTTGATGATTGTTGAATTCAGGCGCGCTCAGGGAGGAATTAGAAACTGTGGATTTCTGACGCTAACTACACACTTTAGGGCAAAATTCACGGCTGTTTTACTTCGCCCCCCGCCCCAGGCCCTCAGAGCGTGGCCTGGCTGACCTCTGCAGTGAGGGCCCACAGGTGCCTTGGCTTCCGAGCCAGACCCTGCCTGAGCGAGACTGCCAAGCTGCTCCTCCTGGCCAGCATCAGGTGGTAGGCTGGGAAGAAAAGGATGTTTTCTCTCACTGGTTTGGTTGATTTGCTGGCTTGCTTGTTTGTTTGTTTGTTTCCAGCACTGGGCTCTATTTTGCATTGTCACATTGCCTGTTTTCCCCAGCAGTGGCTGGAGCAGCCGCCCTCCAATCCTTTTATCTGCACCGCAGTTCCGGGCACACCTTTGTCTCTTGAAAGAATCAAAACTCTATAAAGCCAAATGTGTTCTGTCCAGTGGATAGCCATTCAGAAGTGTTTTTCGGTGCTAAAATTATGGGCACCTGCCCTGACTGGTGTGGCTCAGTGAGCTGAGTGGCATCTTGCAAAGCAAAGGGTTGCTGGTTCGATTCCCAGTTAGGACAGAGGCCTGGGTTGCGGTTTGGTTTCCTGGTCGGGACATGTACAAGAGGCAACAGATTGCTGTTTCTCTCCCTCTCTTGCTTCCTCCCTTCCCCTCTCTCTAAAAATAATAAATAAATAAAACCTTAAAAAAATAAAAATACAGGCACACTTGTAGAAATATAAAATGCACACCAATCTAATTCTGCTGAAAGTAATAATAATAATAATAATAATAATAATAATAATAAAAAACCAATAATACTGACCTCCAAAATGGAATTTGCAGAATGAGGAATGAGGTCCATCATCTTTCTTCTCACACATCATGAAATGCTAACCTTCTTTTGACTTTTTGAAGCCATTTAAAATTGTGAAAGAAAAAGAATCCTTCACTAGTGAGCCGTACAAGAACAGGTGGGGGTCGGGGTTGGCCCACAGCCCATGGTCTGCAACCCCCGCGCTGGAAGAATGAACTCCACACAGGGCCTCTGGTGCACGCTCCAGGCAAGGAGCACATGGGTCCTCGCCGCCAGCTGTGCCTCACTTGCCATCTCTCGGGGCTGGGTGAGTATGGTAGGGCTTTGGAAGGAAGAAGGGTGTAATTGATGGTACTCCGTGTGGCGCTACGTGTCTGACTGCTAAGCCCTGCTTCCTGAGGTGCTTCGCGACAAAAATCCAGCTTCAGAAATCAGACACTGGCGGCTGGGCTGCTTGAGTGCTGTGCTAGCTGTCGGATGCCTGGAGTGCCGGCGCCCTGGAAATAACCCCTCCTATTTTTAACGCCCTTGCCTAGTCAGATGGTCTCTGGTTTCTCCAAAGAAAATCCCGGGGCCCAGAGATACCCGCTGGCATCTCACCGGTCAACAGGACCCCTCGTCCCCCCTTGTCCCCACACAAGTCCTCAGCATTCCCAGAGACCTGCCTTCCTTTCTCCCTCAGAGCCCGGGCGGCCCCTGAGCTGTAGTCAGGAATCCTGGCGATTGCTATGGCACCACACAAGGAAAAAGCAAGTTTTCAAAGAGCTTTTATTTCAAACCACGGTCAGAAAATGCCCAGTTAAAAATGCTTCTCAGGCCTCCTGGAAGCCAAGGACAGGATGTTCAGCTCACTGAAAAGGGGGCATCTTGTCACCGAGGACAGAGGGGCTGGCTATTGACACAGGAGAACACCCGGAGCTGGCAATGCACCCAGGGTGTCCCTATAAGGCTAAGAGGACAACAAGGAGCCAGCTTATCAAAGACAGCTGGCACCGCGGGGACAACTTTGAGCTGCAGTGGAAGGTCAGGCCTTTGCAAACACCTGTGCACCTGCTGGACCTGCCTCCTTCCCACCTGGGCAGGTCTGGGTCACGTCCACTTGCTGGATTCACAGAGGAGCCTGTCACAGCCCACAGAAGTACTCAGAAAGGGAAAACGGCAGCAGCTGTTGTGGGGCAGGTGGGAACAGGGGAGATGGAAAGCTCCTGCCTCCTTTCTAGAATGTTCTGGGCTGGGCTCCGCTTGCTGAGGGGAAAACCCTGAGAGTCGCTGGGGCCCCAGGGGGGCTAGTGCTCGGGCTCGGCATCCATGCAGGACTCCCAAGGGTTGCGGGGCATCCGAGGCAAGGAGAAGAGGAGCAGAGCGAGGCCGCCCAAGAAGAGCAGCACGAAGGCGGCGCATGCGCAGGCGAAGGACCAGGCGTAATGGTACTCGATCCAGACCGTGTCCTCGCTGTCGATCATGCGCTTCACCGACTGCCGCAGGACCTCCACCGAGACGAAGATGCAAAGGCCTGCGGGGAAGAGCCGCACGCTCAGGGCCCCGCCCGGGCTGGCGTCTGCTCCGAGGTATGGTGGAGACGCGGCCCCAGGGAGGGGGGGCGGGGGAGGAAACTGTTTAGAGACTGAGTGTCTAAACGGACACCTGCGAAAGTGACCCTCCTGCCTGGCTGCCGCACAGTTCGCCCGACCTCCAGTTAACTGCCTGTCTCTCCATCTTTTGTTGGCATTTTCGTTGGATTCGTTTAACATGTGTTAGCAACTGGCTTCGCTCTCGGTGGCTTGCTGATGAAGTCTGTGAGAAATGGACAAACCGCCAACACCTGCGCTCCCTCCCAGACCCCCGAGAGAAGATGGCACGCTGACCGAGTCTGCCGCTGGGTGGGGCCTGGGACTCCCTCTAGACTCGCATCACAAGGTCAGGGTGAGGATGGGCGGCAGCACCCCTCACCCCGGGACATCGTCCCCCCAGCCCGGGCGCACGGGCGGGAGCCCCCGCGCTACCTGCGAAGGCGTAGAACATGGATGCCGGCCTCAGCAGGTAATCCCGCTTCTTCCCGAAGGACAGGAGCACGCAGATGGTTCCTATGATGACGAAGACGAGGCTGAAGATGGCGATGGCAGCCGCCGAGATGCTGTACTCTGCAACACACACAGGGGCCCAGAGGGCGCCTCAGTGGCCCCCTCCCAGGGCCTCGGGCGGAGCTGGTGGTGCCGCCATCCAGGTGAGTGACAATACCACACACCGTGATTCCCACTGCGTATGTGGGAAGACCGAGGGTCCGCGAGAGGAAATCACGCACTCAAAGTTGCACACGGGTCATGGTCTAATTCCAGTCCTGGGTGGCACTAAACTGCAAGTCCACCCCCTCCTCACCCTGGGGGCAGAGGCCTCAGAACGGGCACAAGGCATGAGGCTGGAGGCCTTTCTGGAGCAGAAAACTGCCCCTGAGTGACAGGGAAGAAGGGGCAGGCAGTCGGTCAGAAAGGGGCTGACAAGGGCCTCTGGAAGTGTGGCTCTTTGCAGAGCACTGTGGCTGTGACTGTGTGTGCATGCATGCATGCCACAGGTGTAGGATTTGCCAGTGTGTGTGTGTTAGTGATGCACGAGCATGTAAGGGTCTATCAGAGTGTGTGTGCACGCCCACACCGTGTGCGGCTGTCTGTACACATGCAGATGTGGACCTGTACTCAGGACAGTGGGGTGCGCGGGAGCTCCATGGCTCCCTGAAGGCCCCCAGGGCCCACGTCTCCCCACGACCCTGCTCTCCTATTCTTGGGGAGTGAGTGATCGTGAGGGAGGGGACCAGACAGTTCCCCATGGACTCAGAGCCACCAGCCCTGAAAAACATCGCAGGGACGTGAGCACTTGTTCCATTTTCCTAGCTCTGTCACAACAGCTCCCCTTGGGCTCTGCTGGAAATCGCATTCCTTCTGCAACTTAGGGGCTGACCAGGAGCCGGCTCTGTTCCAGCCTCTCGCCAGCCCTGATGGATGGAGGCTCGGAATGGGAGGGATAGAGCACCTCTGTCTCCGGAGCGCAGAGGGTGACAGGGCTGTTTTCATCAAGTGTGGGGAAGTCAGGGCATTTGTGCCAAATGATTTTCTGGCTCAGCAGCGAGTGACGGCTGTCACTTCTCCCTGCCCTCCCTGCTTTCTGCCACGGCCTTACCTTTCTGAGTGGTGAATTCGAAGATCTCTGAGCTCTCGCCTGGGTTAAAATGCCTGAAGTAGGAACAGTTTTTCTCTGCAAAGGAGGGAGACAGCCTATGAGTCGAGAGAAAGGGGCCTGCAGCCGAGGCTGAGGCTTGCTTGGCCAGGAGAGGGTAGGCGTGGTCCCCCCAGGGGGCGGCAGGAAGGGACCTACTGGATGGCTGGTTGTCTTGTCCCCAGACCCTCACTCTGGGCTGAGACAAGACTCTTTCTCTGACCATTAGACCAAAATTTCACTCAATTAAGGGAGTTGCATAAGAGGCGGGGAGAGCTTCAGAGAGCCAAGGCTGACTGAGTCGGAGGTACAGGCAGCGCTGTGGGTACTGGGCCCATTAGGCAGATGGGGTAACCGAGGCCCGGGGCTCAAGTCATTTGTCAGGGGTACAGCAAAGGGCCGAACAGTGGTTCTCAGCTGGGTCTGGTTCTGCTCCCCAGGGGTCACTGGGCAAGGTCTGGAGACATTTTTGGTGTCACAAGTGGACAGGGTGCCACTGGCACCTAGTGGGTAAAGGCCAGGATGCTGTTAAACATCCTACTGTGCACAGGACAGCCCCAAAGTGTTAGTGTGGCCGAAGGAAACCCTGGGTCACACCAAGTCTAGAGCTGTGCGTCGGCAGTCAGGGTGACGGGGGTTCCCTGGCTGTGGCTTGGGAAGCAAGCGGTGTTTTCAAAAGCTTTCCCAGAGATCCTGATGGTTGGGGAGCCCTGCTCCAGGCCCCCTAAAATGCCCCACAAAGTGCTTTTCTGAGGGGCCCACCTGGATGGACTGGGTGAAGGCTGTAGAATCCACTCAAGGGCCAAATGTGACTAGCACATGTTTTCATCAGACCCTTGACGCTGGGGGCTACAGATGCAGCCCACCCAGGACAGCCCGCCTGGTGAGCATCAGAAAAGCCATAGAAGGTGTGTGGACAGTGAGACCTAAAATCTGGATTTGGGGTGGGGGGGGGTAGAGGAAAGTCTCAGAACAAAGAAATTCATGCTGATTTTAAATGTAATTTCAGGCATGATTTGTCTTCTACTTTTTCCCTTTCATCTCTCTTGTAAAGTAGACATACTACAAACTCAAAGGGTAGGCTTATTGCCTATTGAATACAATTCCATATTCTTTACTCTTGGTTTAGGAAGTAGATGGGTGAGTTCTATTATTTTGTTTCTTTAAGAAAACTAAATTAGCCCCAGATGGTGTGGCTCAGTGGATTGAGTACTGGCCTGTGAACCAGGGGGTCACCGGTTCGATTCCCAGTCAGGGCGCATGCCTGGGTTGCAGGCCCTGGGTGGGTGTGTGTGAGAGGCAACCGATTGATGTATCTCTCACAAACATCAATGTTTTCTCCTTCTCTTTCTCCCTCCCTTCCCTGCTCTCTGAAAACAGATAAATAAAATCTTTAAAAAAAAATAAAAGGAAAACTAAATTAGGTTGCTTTTTATTTGTGTGAAGCCCGTGTGGATCCATGATCTTCAATAGAAAACATCCCTGTTTATATGGCATCTGACCTGTGCATTTACTTCTTTACCTTCAGGCTGTATTTATGTTTTCACAAGGCGATTGATGCCTCCTTTCTTTCGGAGATGCACCCGGGGCCCTGCCTCCATCTGGATGCAGGCTTCCTTCTATCTGGCCTAAATCATCTCATTGCCACTGAAGCCTGGGCCTCCCACACTCCGCCCCCCTGCCCACCCCACACGTCAGGGCTCCTGCCACTCCCACTGTGGGGAAGGAAATGACCCCTGGAGACCAAGCAGGCTTAGCAGCAGTAAATGTTCCAAGAGGTAAACCGTCTTCTCTTTGAGCTTCTATATTTAAATCACTTTCCTTTTGAACCGAGTTACCTGGGGTGTCTGACTACCAGTGGTGATGTCAGAATCGAAGCTGCTCTTTTCTCTCTCCCAGCTTCCGGTACTATTTTAAAGCATAACCCTCTTATATTTGTTAGATTATTAGCTAGAGCTTCTCTTGAATCGCTGCATCCAAGTGTCTTGTGCTATGTCGTACGTCACCACGTACCTCCCTCTGGACAAGGGAACATTTCTGTTTCATTCTTTAAGGGCCAATTTCGGTTGCCATCGAAAACCCTGTGAAAAGAATTGGCTGAATTCAAGTGTGTTTCATGGTCAGCTGCCTTCCTGGCCACTCACAATCCTCCAGTCGGAGGCCTCTGGAGCGGAGGGCCCATGATGAGGGCCCCTGAGAGCCTGGCCACGGTCCAGCTCTGTGCCGGTGCCGGGCTGCCGAGGCTGCGCTCGAACAGTTGCGTGTCTGTCGTCAGCCCCACCAGATAAGCTCGAGGCTTCGTTCTGGACAAACGCTGCTGGCCCTGGATGTTGGCACAAAAACTCGCTTAGATCACAGGGGGACGCTGCATGTCTGGGAAGCAAGCCTGTGGATTCTGGGGGGGTGTGTTTTCCCCTCTGGGGCCCAGGTACAGCACTCCTGTCCCTCCCCTCCCCTGTTTAGTGCTCTCACACATGGGGGTGGGGGCACCCAGGGGGCAGGGTTTCTGCTGAGGACATGTCGAAGTCTCAGCTTCTGTCTTATGCGGCTGAACTTAGGGCTTGAGGACAGATAGGCCAACCCTGTCTCCTCTCTTGGACTTAGCACATGAGAAAGGCCAGTGCTTTTTGCCCTGAACCTGGGAGGAACACCCACTCAGGCCCCCATGGTTGTTCACTGGAGAACACAGGGTCCTTTGTGGTCCCTGATGGGCCCAGCAAGGGTGGGGGCATGTCAGATCCAGAGCTCCGCCTGAATACTCCCAGTACCAACAAGATGCTCATTTAGGACTTATCAAGCTTATCCAGCATTTGCCACTGTCACTCAAGAATTGCCCAGGGTCCTCTTGGGATGGGCAGACCTGTCCCTGCCCCTTTGGGTGCCATCTGAGTAAAGTGAGCATCGAGGGCACTTGAAAAGGAAGGACATCCAAATTGAGCCTTGTGTGGGCCACGTGGTCACAGGTCGGGGATTTGGAGGAGTGGGCAGTGGCGGTTCCATGCAGATCCTAAGCCTTCTTGCCTCTGCCACTCTGGTGTCCTCTCCAGGCCCTGCCTGGCCCCCATGACACTGCCACAAAGCACAGGGCATCCCGCTTTGCCGCGATGGGCTCCAGGCCCTTCACCGGGCAGAAGAAGCAAGTGCATGGACTAAGTCGGTGTTAGGAACCCCGAGGCTCCTCCAGCTCCCTCGGTCTCTGCAAATGGCTTGTGCTGATTTTTAGCATTTGTATTTCTATTCTTCTGTATTTCAGAAATAGCTACCACGGACAGTCAGAAGACTCAGCGGTCTAAAACTTTCGGTGGGCCGTTTCTTTAAAAATATGGTGAACTCAGCTAGTGGGCTTGGCTGGAGTTGGAGTGTTGTGGCCAACCAACTACTGTGGTTAAGGGGGGTAACTGTCCCTACAGAACCACATCTAACGGTGCCAATTTCAGAGAACTAGAACAGAAGGTACATTTCACTGCAAGCCAACCTTGAGAGGATACAGATCTGCCTTTGATAGTTGGAACAACTTGTACAGTTAGGGGGTGTTTCTGGGTGATCCCTGAGCATGTGTTGGTGTGCCCCGTGCTGGTTGCTGCAGACGTTAATACATAAAAAAATGCGTTGTTGATTTGCACAGAACCAAGAGAACTAGTACTTTAGGGGGTGGAAGAAACATTTCAACCACTTCTAGCCCTGGCTGGTGTGGCTCAGTGGATTGAGCACTGGCTTGCAGACCAAAAGGTTGCTGGTTTGATTCCCTGTCAGGGCACATGCCTGGGTTGCAGGCCAGGTCCCTGATTGGGGGCGTGTGAGAGGCAACTGATTGATGTTTCTCTTGCACATCGATGTTTCTCTCTGTCTCTCCCTCCTTTCCCCTCTCTCTAAAAGTAAATAAGTAAAATCTTAAAAAAAAAAAAAAGAAACATTTCACCCACTTCTTACTTGCATCCGTGCCAGGGTTGTCTTCCCTCTATTTGTAAAAGTTCTCCATGTTCCAACAGTAGTTTCTCTGTTCTGCGTCTCCCTCCACCCCCTGATTGAAGACTTTTATGAAATGGGCTGGAGAGATCCCCAAGAGCCTAGCCCAGAGCTTCAGAGCACGGCTGTCCTATGGGAGAAGAGTCTGGCTACAGCCTGGGCCTCCAGCATGGGATTATGTGGATGGGAAAGGGGACCCCTGAAATTCCTGCGGTCAGTAGCACCGTGTGCTTTCACATGGCTCCAGTCCCTGCACCAAGTACTGGAAGACAAGATGGGCCACTAGAGAAACGGGGCCCCGGGGCAGGCTGCTGCTGCACCCTGAAGAGGCAGAGCCTGGAAGAGACAGCGTTCCACCTAGCTCACGGGCTTGTGGACAGATAGCCTCTCCTGACAGCTGGGGAAGTCCCACTCACTTTCCAGAGGCACTAGTGTCACTCTCAGATATTGATCTTGTGCATGACAGTCCTTTTAAAGTTCTTCCGGTCAGTGGAAAATCAAATGAGTCAGTTTGTGTCTTCAGAGCCTCCAGCATTCTGTGGCTGCGTGGGACATTGGGAAGTCCCATCTGCGGCACCAGCTCCTAGTGTGTCACGTCAGAGTTGGCCCTCATGTGTTTTCTTGGGTCAGCAGCTTTAGGGAGCTGTGTTTGCAGGTAGAATGAAAGGTAAGGGAGGGGGCTGGAGAGCAAAGAGGCTCTGGGTTTGAGACTTGGCTGCTGAGCCTCTGCTTATTAATAGGTTAGCTTTGGGGAAGCCACTCTGAGCCTCAGTTTCCCCACATGTAGAATGAGAATCACCTATGGAACAAAAGCCTCCTCACTGGGTTGTTGTGAAGTAGTATAAAGTAGCCAAGAAAAAGGTGAGTTTTAGGGGTATGAATCCTGGATACTCTGCCATGGTAATTGTGTGAATTTGGTCAAATTACTCAACTCCTCTGTGCCTCATTTTCTCTCTGTAAGATGGGATGATGATAATAGTATCGACCTCATAGAAAACTGTGAAGATTACATGAGTGTGTGTGTGTGTGTAAAATACATACATACATATATATGTGTGGTGTGCATATATGATATATCCACTGCCTTCTGGCCTCCATGATTTTTGAAAAAATTAGCTGTTTTTCTTACTAAGATTCCTTGTATGTGATGAGTCGCTTCTTGCTCTCACAAGAGTCTGTCTTTCTCTTTTGACTCATCTGTCTTTTGATTATGATGTGTCTAGATCGTGGTTTATCCTGCTTGGAGTTCATTAAGCTTCATGGGTTTCTAGATTAATGTTTTCCATCAAATTCGGAAAAATTTCAACTATTTATTTTCATATATCCTTCCTGTGCCTTTCTTTCTCTCTCTCTCTCTCTCTCTCTCTCTCCCTCCCTCCCTCCCTCCCTCTCTCTCCCCACCTCCTCTTTCTTCTGGAAGTACCACTGTGCACATAGTGGTACATTTTGTTCTGTCCCACAGGTATCTCGGGCTCTGTTCATTTTTCTGTCTGTTTCTCAGACCAGCTAATCTCAACTGACCTGTCTTTCGGTTCCTGGACTTGCTCTTCTGCCTGATCAGGTCTGCTATGGAAGCCCCTGGTGAATATTTTTCATTTCAGTTACTGTACTTCTCAACTCCAGAATTTCTATTAGGTCCTTTTAAAATAATTTCTACTTCGTTATTGATATTCTTGATGTCATGAGATATCATTCTTATCTTTAGTTCTTTAGACATGTTTTCTTTTAGTTCTTTAAATATATCTAAAATAGGTGATTTAAAGTCTTTGTCTAGTAAGCCCAATATCTGGGCTTCCTTAAGGATCTATTATTGATTTCTTTCCCTCACTTACGTATGGACCATTTAGTTCTTTGCATGTTTTATAATTTAAAAAATTTTAAAATTTAAATTAAAAACTGGGAAATTTAAACAATGTAATGTAGCAACTCCAGAAATCAGATTCCCCTTCCTACCCAAGGTTTGTTCCTGTTGCTCCTTATTATTGTTTGTTTAGTGGCTTTCTGGATTGATTTTGTAACGTCTGTATTCCTTGTCATGTGTGGCCACTGCAATCTCTGCTCAGTTAATTTGGTGGTCAGCTCAGAGGTTTCCTAAAGTTCTTGGGAACCAATACACCTCCCAGTCTTTACTGAGGGGCCCTGTGCTAGGCAGAGACTCCAGCACTCAGCTAAGCAGCATATGTTTCTGCCTTAGCCTTCATTTTCTGCTTGCATGCGGCCTCAAGATAAGCCAGAGGAGAGAGCGTAGGGCTTTCTCCGGTCTTTCCTGTGCATGCATATCACACTCTGCATGCACAGGGTCTTCTAAATCCCAAGGAATGTGCTGGGGCTTTTCAGAGCCGCCTATGAACATCTCATTCTCCAGCTTTTCGATTAGCCTGTTGTTGCCCTATTATCTACTGCTTCAGGCAGTTATGGTATTGAACAAATTAGTTCTAATTGTTTTTGACAAATGCCCCCTGAGAAAACTACTGTTTCCACGGGATGAGCTCAGAGTCAGATGAAATAAAGACAGCCTTGCAAGGGGGGACATCCCGGGAACCACCACAGATCAAGTAGTGACAGTCCTCTGGGAATGGGGCTTTGAGAGAGATCCAGCCTGATCCGCCCCCTCTGGGGGCTGCCAGGCTGCTGGGCTTCACTGTGAGTGCTGGCTGTGGGTGTTCGAGGCCGTGACAGACTTGGAGGGAAACAAGACTAGAGCGTGTTAAAGCACCGCAAACCTCACTGTTCTTTCTGAGATTCACCCATTTTTCTTGAATAAGCACTTGCTGGGTTGCTGTGAGACTGGTTAATTTCCAGAGTTCTGAAAAAGTTTATTCTGATCATTTTTGCCAATGTTTGTGTTGTTTTTATGAAGAAGAGGATTTTTGGAGGTTCTTACAATGTCATTTTTTTCTGATATCATTCAAAGGTAATATATGTTAAGCACCTGAAACAATGTTTGGCAACCCTGACCCTTGTGGTTCAGTTGGTGGGCCTTGTCCTGCAAAGCGAAAGTTTGCGGGTTCGATTCCTGGTCAGGGCACATGCCTGGGTTGCAGGTTTGGTCCCCTGTTGGGCTGCATGTGAGAGGCAACTGATCGATGTTTCTCTCTCACATTAATATTTCTCTTCCTCTCTTTCTCCCTCCCTTCTCCTCTCTCTAAAAATAAATAAATAAAATCTTTAAAAAAGCTTTTGGCAGATAGTGCTCTATTTGTGTTTGCAGTTCTTATTATTAATAATTAATAATGATTATTAATAATTAATAAGAACTTAATAATAATAAGTTTGTTATTCATAATAAATAAGAGGACATGTATGAACTCTATTCAATCTGTCCAGGAAAAAAAGTGATCCCATAGAGCACAGGCAGGAAAGCAGAAGATGTTCACATGCAGAGAAAGGAGAGGGAAGAAGGTGGAACGCATGTCAGAAGCTTGTTTGGGGTAAGGCTGTACTCCCAACTATGATTCACTCGCAGGTTGACTGGCCAGGTTCAAGGCCAAGCCATGCCTGCTGGTCCCCAGCGGTTGGTTCAGTCACCTGCCACCAGTCTGTTTCTTCCTTGTACAGACTCAGCTCATCTCCCTGCTCATCTGCTCTGTGAACTTACCAGACGTTAAAAGGCACATGCCTCCAAGGACAGGTGGACAGCGCCGTAATAAGGGGCGTTCCTGGGGAATCTGCCTCGCCCTGCCCTGCCCTGCCTTTCCCAGGGGAGTTGGCTGGATGGTGAATCTGTTTACGGGTGTGCTCAGCACTGGCTGAGGGGCATGGGCATCGGGCTATGTGATACCCTGCAAGCACATGTTCATGCCATTTAAAGCTCTCAGCTCCGAGACTCGGTGTTTCCAAGACAGCTGGGTATTTACGAGTCTTCTGCATATCGAGTGGGAATGAGCAGGAGGCAGCAGGAGGGGAAGGAAGAGGAAGGAGGGAAGTGGAAGGAACAGGGTTTGGGCTCCTTTGTCCCACACACACGCTGCAAGATTTTGGGGGACTTGGCATTGACTTCCTTGGAGGGGAGGTTTCAGTGAACACCCAGTCTGAAAACGGAATAATTCTGAAAGCCCAGTGAGATGCCACACTCACCCTGGTCCCCTGCTACCTTCGAGTGACATTTGCAAGCACTGGAAGGGACTTTGTGTTGCCGAGCCCAAGCACCACAGGAGGAAGCACAGTCGTTGAGGGTGGGCGTGGGCGATGCGTTGTTGGAGCCCTGGCCTCTGACTCCCCAGGCTGCACTCTCCCCTGAGCACATGCTCCCTTCGCTGTAAGTGTGGAGGGCTGCATGTTTGCAGAGGAAACTATCCATCCTAACACCAGGTACTTTTACAGGGAGCTCACCTTCAATGCGAGGTTGGACCACATGATAGGAAATTGGGGAATGCACTTAAATCATGGTGGAAGGAAATGCTTCTCAACTCCGAAGGGGTCTGAGCTAAGGGAGGGTGTTCCGGAGGTCTGATGGTTCTCCGGAGAGGCAGGCGGCTCCTCGACAACCAGATCCCGCTTCACAAGGAGGAGCTCAGCCCTGGGCGGTCGCTCAAGGCCCTGCACCCAGGAGGGGAGCCATGCTTGCTTTCCTCCTCTGCTGTGACCACCCTCAAGTTCTGAAACAATGGCAAGGAGCCCTGCATTTTCATTTGCCCGGGGCCCTGTAAGTTCTGTAGCTGAGCCTGTCTATGCCCTGGAGGCTGGGGAAGGAATCTGCCAGCCCCACAGGTCCCTTCAGCCTGGGAATATAGGGCCACCAGCCTGTCCTTGCAGGGAGAGACTGGAGCTGGGCACACCCAGAAGAGTGCTGCTGGGGCCGGAAGCCCCCCGTCTGGCAGGTCCATGGTGTCTTTCCTGAGCCCCTTGTCCCACATGTCCCGCCCTCTGCTCTGAGTGAAGAGCCCCAAGCCTTGGAAGACAGAAATAGTGAGAGAGAAGTGCCCTCAGTTGACAATTGGCTGTGGCCTCAGGCATGGCCTCCTACAATTCAGACCCTCTCCCCTGGGCACAGAGGGCTCTTCTAACCCACTTTTCCAGGGCGGGGATGAGGAAGGGCAAGAAGCAGGGATGGGGGAGTGGGTACGTTACCCCCGGGCAGGGTGATGGGTCCACAGCTCTTGTCCTTGCTGTCACTCATGATGATACTCTTGGTGCAAATCCGCCAGAGGCCGAAGTGGGCCGCCTCGCACGTGGCGCTGTGGTGCTCCACATGGGGGCTCAGCACGGCCCAGTGGTCAGTCACCACGGCCACGGTGGCCAGCACGATGCCCACCAGGATGCAGAATAGGGTCACACGAACCTTCAGCGTTTTGATCTGGGACATGGTGGTCGCAGAGGAAGAGGCACTCTGGGCAGGGTCTGGCAGCAGTGGCTCCTCAGGCAGGTGGCAGCCGGGCTGGGGTGGTGACAGCAATTGTGGCGCGGAAGGTGGAAGCTAAGTTTAGTGTGTTCGGCCGAGCCAGAGTGGGCTGGCCTTAGGGCTGAGGGACACTGGACAGGGCTGAGCAGCTGCCCACACGTGACAGGGCCTGAGGGAGGCTTCTATTAATGCACATGCACAGGCACATCACCGTCACCGAGGATGACTTCTCCTCGGGTTTCAGGGCTGTCTTCCCCTCTTGGAGCCAGAAATACCCCAGGGTGGGGCAGGGGGAGAGGGCTGTAGACGGTGACTGGAAACCTGGACCAAGTGGCTGCGGCTGTTCAGGATACCTGGGTGGGGTGTGGGTCAGCCCACTGTGTGTGTGGGCTGAAAGTCACTGCTGGTAAAGGGCAGGAGACCCTGGGGGACTCAGGTGGCTCGGCATTCTGTTCTCACACTGGGCAGGTCAGTCACCAGGTGGGGTGAGTGGGGGCTTGTCCTAGAAATCTGGGGAACCCAGGGTCATGGGCCTAGGGGCATCTTGGGGATTCCCTGCCTAGGACCTCTGGAGCCCACTGCCCAGGCAGGAGCTGTAGCTCTGAGCCCCGCGACATCCCTCAATTGACAGGGACATTTCAGACGGTTCCTAGACCTGTTGTGACCTGACACTGTCCAGTGTGAGAATGTTATTTTCTTTCTCTCATTTTAAAAAAGATTTTTATTTTTAGAGAGAGAGGAAGGGAGGGAGAAAGAGAGGGAGAGAAATATCAATGTGTGGTTGCCTCTCATACTCCCTCCTGGGGACCTGGCCTGCAACCCAGGCATGTGCCCTGACTGGGAATCGAACTGGCGACCCTTTGGTTCACAGGCTGGCACTCAATCCACTGAGCCACACGAGCCAGAACACCTTTCTCTTTTTTTTTAAATCCTCACCCGAGAACATGCTTTTAGAGAGAGAGCAAGGGAGGGAGAGAGACAGAAAAACATTGATGTCAGAGAGAAACATTGATTGGTTGGCTCTAACACGCCCCCCACCAGTGACCAAACCTGCAACCTAGGCACGTGCCCTGACCAGGAATTGAACCCACGACCTTTTGGTTTAGGGGACAATGCTCCAACCAACTGAGGCCCACCAACCAGCGTGAGAATGCTGTTTTCAGTTTAATTCTCCCATCCCTCCAACTAGGTCCAGAACAGCCCCATTTGGGGGTAAAATGGCTTTCTGACACGCTCAAATAAAAACATAGACCGGAGAGGACAGAGCATCCAGCTGGACCTGACTGTGATTCTGTTTTTGTTTTACTTCTGTTAATGGCAGGTATACTCTCCGGTTATGTATGTATTTATTTACAAAATAAACATAGAAGTAAGTTGATTTACAGGTGCTATTAAGAGGCTAACGGGGGTGTGGTTGGGGAGAGGACAGTGAAAGTTTAGTCTTCCGAGAAGCCTGCCTGCCCGCATGACCCCCGGGCCGGTCTCCAGATCCCAGCACACCTCCTGGCTTCCGTCTCTTCTTGTTCAGTTCACCAGGTGTCTCTAGGCTGATGCATGGCCAGGAATAGACCCCTGAGCTGGGCTGGGCTTGGAGCTTCCAAATCCTGGCCTCGGGTTGACCCTGCTTATGGAAGGATCGCGTGTGTGCAGAGGTGCACTCGCGGTCCAGCCTTGGAGTCCCAGACGATTAATAATAGTGGTAATCGTAACAAGAGCTCGTCCTCAGTGAGTGCTTATTATGTACCAGGCGCTCGGCTAAGCCTTTCGACGTCATTGTAGTTCATCTTCACACCGATCCTTGGGGTGAGTATAGCTATTACTCTCACTTTACAGATAAGGATGTGGAGGCTCAGAGACGGGAGGTGTCATGTCCAAGGTCACACAGCAGGTAGACGGGGAAGCCAGGTGTCAGAACCCGGAGCCCAAACTTTTAACTGGTACTCGGAGCTGGGAGGAAACTACTGTGATTACAGGGAAAAAATATATGTGTTTTTCTTCCATGTGTCGAAGTCCTCAGCTCGGGGCCCTGTAACAAAAGATGGATTAACAATAGAAAAGCACCCGTTTATTTCGTATAAATTTTACGTGACATGGGGGACTCGCACAGGAAATGACCCAAAGAAACGGTCAGATCTGAGCATTTTCATGCCAGCCATGAGAAGAGTGGAAAGTCGTGGAAAAATAGGATAGGATCCAAAAAGAGGGTCTGAGCCAAGTGCAGTACGGGTGTGGGGTGTGGGGTGTGGGGGTGGGGGGTGCGAGGCACAGGGCAGGAAGGTCTCTTGTTTACATTCCTTTCTCGGCCCAAGGAGGGCACCTCTCACACCAGGGGCTCATGACCTGCTTCAGGGAAAGATCAGAAAGTTCTTCCTGCCCTTAAATTTTCTCAGATGCCTTCCGTTTAAAATTCTCAAAACGCCACGTTGCCATATTCTGATGTAGTATGTTCTGAACCCCGACATGTCTGATGAAAGGAACCTGCAGCCTAGTGATAAGCTGGGAGCACCTGGTGAACAAGCAGAAAGAGGGTATGACAAGCCGCAGAGCTGGGCCGACAGCCCAAGCCGCCAGCCCCAGGTCCGGGGCAGTTACGTCTGAGGCAGTTAGAGCTGTGCTTTCAGGTTACAAACCAGCTTCCCCACCCAGGTTATAATCTCTGATGGTTCTCTCTCAAACGTCCCCATCTCTGTTCCCTTCCCTCCCTACACCCCCACTCCGTGTCCCAGTGGGGGCAATCATGGCTTGCTGACATCTGTCACCACCCTGCTACAGCTCAGACAGCCACTCCCTCCAAGCATGTGGTTCCCCTTTTCCAAGGAGAACTCCTACAAGCTGAGAACTCCGGCAAGCCTCAGCCCCTCCACATCGCCCCGGGGGCCCAGCTTCAGGAGCCAGGCAACTGGCTCCAGAAGACACATTGTGTGGCCTGAGGCAGACCTACTGTGTGCCAGACACATCAGCAAAGCAGCAGTTGGGGAACAAGAAGAAGGTTCTGGTGCTTTAAAACAGAATATCTAGTAAGAAGCTGTTTTAACTTTAGTACTGCAGGTAGATATGGTGCCATTTGGGGAAATAAAAAGTATGCTGGATTTCCCATGGTGGCGGGGGTGGGCATCCAAAGCTCCCCAGCACAGGGCCTCTGTGGGTCCTGGAAAGTGCCCTAAGTGAGGCCCCTTAGCATCAGCTGCAACCACACTGCCGTCATCAAGGGCCAGGCCGCACCTTCCCTTAGTGAGGGGCAGGTCTGTGCCGCACGCAGGGGTCCTGAGTCCTCCAGCCCAGCCAGCAGAAGCATTAAAGATTGATGGCCTCTTCCTTTTGAGGTCGTCTGTGTGTGAGTCTACCACGAGGCTGCAGGCATGTCCACGGTCTCTTTCCCGTTCACTACAAGCTCCTTTCAACAGAATGTTTCTGTTCTTGGAGGCCACTGCCAGGCTGCCTGCTCAGCAGCATGAGCTGGGAACTGCACCCCCGCCTGCCCCACCCCCTCAGCATCCTCCACACGGGTCCTACCCTTTCCGGGAAGGATGGCTGCTCAGGGAGTGGGAACCAGCCTGCCTTCGAGGAAGCCAGCAGCCCCGGGATCTGATCCCTGCTCCACTGGTCTCCAGCCGTGTGGCTCCCAGCAAGTCATTAGCCGCTCTCTGCTGCCCTTCCGCTGACGGGGAGCTGCTGTAGAATTGGAGATAATACACTTACCAGGTTAGCCTGTGGGAGGCACCATGGACTGGATTACGTCCCCCCACCCCTGCGAAATTCACCTGCTGAAGCTCAAACCCCCTCGTAATGGTGTGTAGAGATGGGGCTTTGGGTGGGTGATTAGGGTTGTTGTTTTTTTTTTAACATTTTTCCAACAAGTATTTATTACTAGATAAGCCATGATTCAGGATCCTGGGGCTGGATGTGCCCAGGCACCCTTTACCTCCCTGGGAGAAGGATGGAAGACAGAGGACAGGTGGGGAGCAGCCTGTTCAGATCTTCCCAGGAAATGTGCCTTCTGCCTGGTGGTCATTGCAGACCGACACCCCAGGATGTGGGGCAAAGGGACTGGTACACATGCCGGTACCATTTGCACCTGGAGACATCGCCCCCCTTAGCGGTCATCACCCTCTCACAGCGGGCGAAGCCCAGGTCATTCTGCCAGCAGTTCCTGGTCTGGTTCTGGCTGAGGAAGCGGCTGTCAAAAGGGGTGCCCCTGAAGTTCTTGACTTTGGTCTCGAGGCCCTCTCTGCCAGGTGGCTGACTCCTGAAGAGGCCCCTGAAGCTGCGTGCAGCTCCAAGAGACGCTCAGCAGAAATGCCTCTGGGTCATTAGGTTTAGGTGGGATCATGGGGGTGGGACCCTCAGGATGGGATTAGTGTCCTTATCAGAAGACACCAGAGAGCTCACTGTCTCTTTCTCTGCCTTGGGAGGGCTCAGTGAGGAGTCAAAAGCCAGGAAGAGGGCTCTCACCGGAAGCCAACTCTGCTGGCCCCCGATCTAGGACTCCCAGCCTCCAGAACTGTGCAAAAATACATTCCTGGTGCTAAGGTCACCCAGGCTATGGTATTTTGTTATGGTAGCCTGAGCTAATGCAGTAGGCAGTGGATCCAAGAAGGCTCTTGTTGTGGTTGTTATTATTGTTATTTATAGAACACAGATAGATCAGCATTCTCCAGTGGGCTATAAGCTTCTGGAAGGTAGGCACAGTGAGACTGTATTATGTGCTCATTCTGGGGTTCCCTCATAGGACCCCCTGGATCTGAGCCCATGAATGATTTATAGATGGATGGATGGACAGAAGGACTGAAAGAAGAAGGAGACAGAAGCTCAAATAATTCACTCCACCAGATGATCCAAAGGACATTTCTATGTGGCTCAAGGCCACAGGGACATAAGACATGGCAGCTAGGGCAGCCCTGGGACAGTTTGGACCAATGGCTGATGTGCCTCCAGGCACTGAGGGATGATACCCCAGGAGGACACCATTGTCACCTCTGTGGTCAAGTTCAAAAGGAAGCAGCCTCTTGAGACAGGGCATTTTCTACGGTCTTCAAAGTGGATATGCCACACTGAGCTGATCGGATGTCTGTATTTTTCTCACCCACATAAACCAGTTTTCATTTGTCCCAAATGACTGCTCTTGTCCCCAGAAGGACCAGACATAGCTAGGGGAGGGAAGCCATCTCCCAGAGGTGGGCCTCATTCAGCGCTTGGACCAGGGCACACCTGGGTGAGGGCCAGATAAGCTCTCTTTGGCAATGTGCCGATGTAATTTTGAGCTCAGGCTTAATTAGGCCAAGAAATGGCTTTGGGCGTTTGATCTTAGGATGCCGTGAAAAACCAACGTGTCACCCAATCGATCCCACCTTCTTTATGCCACTTCGTCTGCCCCTCTGCACAATTCAGCTGGGACCCTCTGTTGCGCTGGTCTCGCTGCCCCTGATTCCGTCCCGTGTCTCTGCCCAGGGGACCCAGAACTCTCCCATCTTCAAAAGCAACGATCACATCACTCTGACCTCCGCTTCTGTCATCACACCTTTGCCTCTGACTCTCCTCCCTCCCTCCCGCTGTTATAGGAACCTTTGTGGTTCCATTGATAGTCCAGAAAAATCTCCCCATCCCAACATTCTTAATTGAATCACATCTGCAGAGTCCCTGCTGCCATGTAAGGTGACATATGCACAGGTTCCAGGAATTAGGACTTGGACATTTTGGGGGACATTATTCTGCCTCCCACAGGCATCGATTTACCACTTGTTTGGTCTTCTCTGGCCTCACTGGTGGTGCAGGTGCAGGTGCAGGCCTGGTGAGGATGGCCGTTGGCATTAAAAAAGGGCTGGGGCTCTTCCAGGAGGGAAGAGCTAGCAGGAGAAGGGGCCAAGGGATCTGAGGGCATTGGCAAGGGGGAGTTTAAATGCTGACTTGCCGTATCTGGGCTCTTTAGGATGGCTGCAACCAGGAAGGGTCAGTATAGTGGGAGAAAATGGGGAGGTCAAGGCCCGGAAGGGCTTGTTGAGGTTGGAGAGCAGGTATAGTGGTGGTGAAGAGGTGAAGGAACTGGGAAGACTGGAAACTGTGGTCAGAGAGGGAGGACAATGGCCCTAAAGATTACAGGGTGGGCAGTCAGAGTGATGACAAGATCCAGGTAGGAGATGAAGGTCAGCGGAGGTGAGAACCAGATGGCCAGTGGAGGTGAGAAGGCAGAACTGTGAGGCCAGGGAACTGGAGTGGTTGGCCCCACAGATGTTGGCGTGGCTCAGTTTGAGGGTGGCAGAACTCGGGGCACAGAGGAAGGCTTTGAGCCCGTGGGGAAGTCTCCGGAGAATGTGAAGGAGTGGCCAGGAGGGAGTTGAAGTGACAGTGACAGAAAAGGGCTCAGGATGGTCTCCCCAGGCCCTCCTCGAAGGCTTTTCCCCAGGAGGGTGGAGTGACGGTTTGGAGGTATCAGCACCCCACCACTCCCTGTCCTACAATTACAAGTCCAAGGACATGAGTTCATAACCTTCTCTGACCACAGACTTCTGTCCCCGAGGTTGCACCAGCAGTTTTGTTGGAAGCTGCAAGTTTAAAAATATCTATATCAGGTGTACCTGCCCCAGCCTTCCTCTGGATCCTAAGAGCCCTCAGATCCTTTCTCCCTTTCCAGCTCTGCCTCCTGGGACTGAGTATGGGGCTGGGCAGCCAGCAGTGTTATATTGGGGCCCTGGGTGGGGAACCCCAGCAGCAAAGTGGGCAGCTCTCACCAGGAGGACCGAGGAAAGGAGTGTCCCTGGGAGAGAGAGAATGGTTTTATGCCCCCTCTATTTCAGCAGGTGGAGGGGGACCTCCGTGAGGAGATTTCCAGATGCAGAGTTCCAGGGGGCCCAGGGCAGGTGGCGGGTGGAATGAAGGGGACTAGAACCACGTGAGGGTCCTGGAGAGACTGTGGGGGCAGACTGTGTCTTCCAAAAACAGCCACAGCAGTATTTCTGCTCCCACATGTTCTTCGAGAACCTTGTCACTCCCCATCAACAGGTGGCGCCTACTTCCTCTCTCCTTGAATTCAAGTAGGCTTTGCTCTACCCCTTGAAGTACAGTGGAAGTGACTCTGTGCGACTGCTGAGACTGCCACCTTTCTCTCTTGCTCTGGGACACTCACCCTTGGTTGGACACAGCCACCATGCCAGGAGGAGCCTCAGGCCACACAGAGAAGCCACGTGTGGACATTCAGGTGGAGAACCGCAGCTTAGGCCTTTGCCCAGAGCCAGCACCAACCACCAGATGAGTGAGCACATGAGCGTCCAGGAGATTCCAGTCCCAGGCCACTGAGATTTCCAGCTGAGGCCCCAGACACTGTGGAGCAGAGATGGGCCTTCCTGACCCTGTCCAGTGGAGATAAGAATCCATGACCTTGTTTGATGACTGTTCACTGTGGCTAAGTTCTGGTGTATTTGTTACACAGCCCTGCTAACGGCTACAGTCAGTGATGAAAAGGAGTTACATTTTGTGTGGCTGAGAATGGCTGAATGGAAGGCCTGGTGCAATGACGCAGCCCCAGTCTTCCAGGAGGAATTGGGCCGGGGATGGGGGAGGGGAGGCTGTTGTCCTGGGGCCCAGGCGCCCAGGTGTGTACGAAGACAGGATCCTGACTGTGCGTGAAGGTGGACGAGGAGCCTGATCTCTGCACCAGCCTCTGCGACAGAGCTGGTCAAAAGCTCATAGCGAGACCATGTTAGATCTTAACCAAATGCACCCTGAGTGTCTTTGTCCCAATTCAGGCACCATTTACCATCTAGGGAGCAGATAAGCTGCACCCACAACAGGGCACCAGTTAGGGAAGTGGTGATATCTCTGCAGCCTTGAAAGATCATGGTTTTGAGGAACATTTGAAGAGGTAGGAAGATCCTGATCGAACGCAGGGGCCAAGCCATGCCCCGCGTGCCCTGGACGCGCTGAGATGTGAGCCGGGCCTACATCTCAGGTCCTGGGATTTTGGCTGTCACTGTTTGCTTTGACTTTTCTGTGTTTTCCAGGTAAAACATAATACTTTTTAGAATTAGAAAAACGCAAGTATCATTTGTTTAAAAAAGGACCTGGCTATTTACAGTTTGACTTGTGGATCCTGGCGACCCCACAAGGGTTACTGTATCTCCAAGAAAACTCGTCAGGGCACAAAGGTTGGGGCGTAGGTCCCAGCAAGCCCCTACTGCTATTTAAGCACCGGAGGCGCGTTCCTTACCCCCTGTGACCACAGACTTCTGAAACAGGTTGTGCGGCCGGTTTTGTTGGAAGGTGCAGGTTTTAGAGTATTTCTCTCAGGTGTATCTGCCCCATCTCCCACTCTGGGTTCTAGGGTCCCTGAGCACCTCTTCCTCTGCTCTGTCCCTCCCCTGGCCCTCATCTCCAGGGCTGGGCAGCCAGGGGTGCTACATTAGGAAGCAGTGCAGGAGCTGAAGTCACATGGCTGGTCTGAGCTCTCTGCAGGGAGGCCTCCTCTCTCCCTCCCATCTTTATTCCCTCCCCCCTCTTTGCCACTGCCACCCCCCACCCCCCACCTCCACAGGGACTCATAACAGGACCACCTGCCCTGCAGCCTTGCTCCCAGGGCACCTGAGAGGGGTCAGGACTGCACTTTTGCAGCTGGCATCACCGGTGTGGGACCAGCAGCACCCCCGTGGGGTTTAGGGGTTGCAGGGCCTGCAAAGCCACAGCCATGCGGCTGCCTGACCACTGAGGGCAGAAATGAATGGGCACCAGCCAGGGAAGCAGCCAGGAGAGGGGCCTTCTGCAAGGAAGTAGGAGCACCGTGCAGTCCCTGGATCAACTGGATGGCAGGTTTCCACCAGAAAACCTGTGTCTCTGTGGGCACGACACCCTAGGGGCCTGGCTCTCAGAGCACCCCTCCAGGGGCTGTTCCAGAACAATCCATTTTGGCAAACTCCTTGAGTGTTGTTAGTCAAAAACACTCCTGAAAGCTCACGCTAAAGCCAGTCTCCTGGCTGGGGCATTTCTGAGTGTTTCCTTGTTGAAGTTGAAGTTCATTCCCTGGGAAGGGAGTGTTACCTTCCTCATTGGGACGAGGGCTCTGAGAGAGGCTGAGTGACTTGCCCAGTGCCGCCTGCAGGTGACCGGAGGATGTGACCCCATCTTTCTGGCTCTTGGGAATGTCACTGCCCACTCATGGCAGCCATCCGGGTATGAGCTGAGGGAGGATGCCACAGAGATGCGAGTCCCTGTGTCAAGTGGAGCCAGGTTTCTGGACTCGCTCTCCTGCCCCTGACCCCAACCTGGGACAGGGGGCTGGCTTCCCATTTCCTCCTTCACCCCCCAGCTTCTGTTTCCAAAACTGTTGACTCCAAAGAGGCAGGAAGTAGAATGTGTTGCAGGGAAAGGACGTGCTGAGAATTAACGAGGCTTCTCGATATGTCCACAGTCTAGAGGCAAATACCAAAAAGCCTCGGGGGGGGGGGCGCGGGGAGGGTTCTTGCACAAGACCTCACCCTTCTGTGTCTCAGTTTCCCTCACTGTAAAGTCAGGCCAGTGCACGGTTTCTCGGCCTGACATTTCTGACCAGGTCATTCTCAGTGGGTGGGGGCTGTTCTGTGCGCTGTAGAGTGTTTAGCAGCACCCTTGTCTCCTATTCACTAGATGCCAGTAGCATCCGCCTTCCAGGATGTGACAGCCAAACATGTCTCCAGACATTGGCAAATGTCCCCTGGGGAGCAAAACTGCCCCCACTTGAGAGCCACTGGGCTGGTGGTTCTGAGGCCTGGCTTGTTCAGCTGCCCAAACTTCATCTGTCCCTCCTCTGGCCCATCAGTGGAAAGGCACCTCAACGGCACCGCCCAGAAGTCTGAACCCAGCCGGTGGTGCCATGCGGGGGCCAGCGACGCAGACAAAAGCCAGAGTAACTGGCCTTGACCAGTACAGAACCCACCCTGCCACCCTCTTCTTCTGGAGGGGGGTGGTCCATAGCCTCCCCCAGGCTCAGGGACATTGTTGACCCCAAGTGACCACAAAGGCTTGAGAGCAGCTCCACCCCTCCCCCCACATCAGGAAGAGAACATTTTAAAAATCTTTTTATTTAATTAAAAAAAAGACAGAACAACCCCAAACCAGTAGTAGGTATAGGATTCACAGGTGCTTAATTGGTGAAACACACAGGGCGGTTGGACAGGGAGACCGCACAGGCCGTCACATCAGCCCTGGGGTGAGGTCTCAGCCTGCGGGGGCCAGGCCAGCCCCGGCTGAGACGCCATGAGAAGGAGAACGGGAGCCAGAGCTGAGGGTCCCTCCCGGAGCCAGGGGCAGGGTGTGTGGAGAAAGGCTGTGAAGACCAGGGGGTCGGAGGCTGCTCTGCTCCCTGCTCTTTGTCTCTTCTTTCTGCTCTCTCGGTCCCTGGAGTGGGCTCCGTCTTCTCGCCTGGGACTGGGCAAGAGGTAGGATTCGTTGGAACACAGCTTTCTCCATGAAATGACAGCAGCTCTCGGGGGTGGGGGTGGAGGGTGGGGTGGGGACTTATCTGGAAGAAACAGCAAAGCTGCCTTGCGTTTGGAAGTGACAGAAGAAGAATCTTGGGGCCTTCCTGGGTGAGGGGTCCCCAGATTTCACCCCCTTCCTTCTAGTTGGCATGATGATGTCATGGCGTGGAGGGGTAAGGGTGACCAGGGGTGGGGGCAGGACAACGGGGGTCGGCCCACAGCAGGGGTGGCCATGCACCCCGATACTCAGTGTTCGCTGCTGCACGTGGTTGGGACAAACCTCTGCCCAGAGCCCACCTCAGCGGGACAAGGGCTCCGAGCAAGCACGAAGTGGCCTGGCACGCGGTGCCTCAGCTCACCAGCACGCAGGCTGCCCACTGGAGGCAGGAGGTGAGACATGTGGAGATCTCCTCTCTGGGGGCCAAAGGAGGATGGCAATGACCTTGACCCACATCTGAATTCCTAGGGGCCGAGTCCACCCAGGGGGTCCACCAGCAAGTGGCTGAGGTAAGAATTTGCTTGTCACTTCTAAGTACAACAGCTACCGGGATCAGAGAGGACAGCTCCAGGTCGGATTCCCAAGTCTCCAAAAGTAAGAAAGGGTATGTTGTTAGAAAGCGCGTGTTTTGTATAAAAGAGGGTAAGCTCCATGTCCCATGAAGTGTTTCTTCTGAACCGGAACATGCTTCCATGTTCTCTGCTGACTTTAGGGGACGGGAGGGGAAATAGTTGGAAAAACGTCCAACAGGGAAGTGGCCTCCTTGGTTCCAGGCGCTGAGCCGTCTCTCTGGTGAGGCGGGAGAAAGTCACAGCGGGGCCCTGCCCCCACTTCCTCGCTGAGCCCTTTCAGGGGTGGCAGAGTAAATTACCCCGAGAGGAGCCGGGGGAGGCCGGGGGAGGCGTTCTGCTACCTTTTATGACGAGGAAATGAATGCAACTTGCTCTCCTGTGTTTGTTTGCAATGAATCATGACTAATAACCACCTGGGAAATGGACGTTTGTTCTCTGAGTTTTTGGTCATGGTTCACCCTTGGGTCTGCCCAGAAGTTCAGGCTCTTGTTGCCAAACATCAATCAGTGTGTGTGGCATGTCTGTCCTGTCCTCTTCCCCATGAGCGGCCCCTCAGGCCAGTGGGGTGGGACACAGCAAGACGCCAGAGGGCCACCTTTCTCTGACCTGTGGAATCTTCAGACTCTCAGGTACAGTCAGTGTGTTCTGCCCTTTCTTTGTGAGGTGGAAACTTCCAGAAGCAGATGGGAAAGGCAGCAGCAGTCTCCAGCTTTGACCTCATGCCCAGGCCAGCGGAGGCCTCCCGCTCTGTGGATTCCTCCACAGGCCTCGGTCTCCCAGGTTGGAGGGGAGCCGGCCCCAGCACAGCGCAAAGCCCAGAGCACCAGCTGGCTTCAGGGCTTCCTCCTCAGGATCATTTCAACAACAGGCCACTGCCAGAGAGAGAGAGAGAGACAGACAGACAGACGGATAGACAGTAAGGAAGGGGCAAGCTTTAGCTTACATGTTTCTGGCTCCCAGGCACAGAAACCTCAGGTTAGAAAGCAGCTGACCAGTGTCCTGAGGCCCCCATGTGCCCAGCCAGTGGCCTCTCAGTGGCCCAGTGCCCAGGCAGGGAGGGAAGGCCCTGAAAGCCGGTTCCTCTGGAAATACTTGTTTCCAAGAGGAGAGAATGGCTCAATTTTGTTTTCTGGGGTTCGTGAAGGCTGAACAGCCTCAGGAGCCCGTGTGGGCCTCCTGGGAGATTTCAGAACCCAGGGCATCAAAACACCCTTTTGGGGGGTAAAGTCAGCCTTCTGCTTCTGATTCCAGTCTCCTGGCACTTTGCTCCAAGCCAGCCCACGACACAGCTAGAGACCAGGGAGGGTTGGGTTTGGTTGCAGTCCATGGCCGGTCCACCTGGAGGGTTCGGTGCCCTCGCATGGGGTCCAAACGGCCGTTCCGGGGAGAGGCTGGCGCTGAGAAAGGGGCGCTCACACGGGGGTCGTCCGCCGGTTCAGCATGCTGACGTGCAAGCCTTCCTTCAGGTCCTGCTGGAAGAAGTTGTGCACCTGCAGGAAGCTGGCCTCCTGGCTGGGGCTGTAGCTGGCAGCAGTTGTCACCTTGAGGGGCTCCCGGGACAGCGTGTACATGGACAGCTCGCCCATGGGGATGGCCCCCGTGATCTTCAGGCCCACCGGCGACGCGTCCCTGGAAGGAGAGGCCTCGGTGGACCTGGAGCTGGACCGAGAGCGCCGTCGCCGGTACCTGTAGCTGGGCATCCTGGCATAGGGCGATGAAGAGGGAGCCTTAAGGAACTCCCGCTTGGTCTTAAATCTCAACTCTTTATTCTTCTCAATGTAAATGTTCACAGCCAGGACGCCCACGGTCTCGGCCACGATGAATGACAGGGCTCCGAAGTAAAAAGACCAGCCGTAGTTGTAATGGTTTTTTTTGTCTTCGTCGCGCTTGTCACTTGGGTCGCCCGTGTTGCTGGAAATGTAGACAATGATGCCTATGATGTTGCTGAGGCCTGAAGGAGAAGGAGGAGAGGGGGCGGGAGGGGAGAGGCAGAGGTCAGACCCACAGGGCACAGGGCACAAGGGGCGGAGGAGGGGCTGGCGGCCACTCCCTACTGGGATGGGTATGGCTGTATTCTGGTTGCTCATCCTGCCCCAGGCATGCTGGGCTCCTCTGCTTCTTCTGCACGCTGGCCTGCCCTGTGACCCTCACCTTGTCACCACCTGGCCAACTCCTTCAGGTCTTGGTGTCTGTGAGTCCCTTTGGGTACCTCTCTGACCCCCAGCTTAACCAGGCACCCCTCTTACAGGCTTGTGAGGCCGAGTACTACCCTTTTGTGGCACTTTGCACACCCAGACTTAATTATTTTTTATTGAGGTTAAATTCACATAAAATTAACCCTGTAAAGTGTGCACATCAGTGGCGTGTAGTATACTCACAATGTCAGGCAGCCACCACTCCTATCTAGTTCCAGGACATTTCATCCCCCAAAAGGTGGCCCCATGGAGCAGCGTGCTCCCCACACCTTGCTCAGCCCCACACCTGGACTTTTGAAGTGAATCACACACGGAGACTGTGGGGACCCAAGTGGGCGGCTCACCTGCAGCCACAAAGAGGATGCCGGCACTGAGGACGATGTTGTTCTTGCGGCTGTAGAACCGCCCGGCAGCGATGCAGAGCCCACCGAGCAGGAGCAGGATGGTGCTGAGGATGGGGAAGACGCTGGAGGCACGCACGATGCCTGAGCCAGGCGGGAGACAGAGCAGAGAGGGCGGTGAGACTGGCCGCCAGCTCCTGGCCACGGCCACGGTGCCAGCCACGGCCATGGTGCCGGCCAGGGGCCCTGAAGACCAAGGCACACCCCCTGGACTGTGACTATTCCCGTCAGGCCCTAGAGACCACGGTGCTTTGGGAGCTGGGACAGGATGGGGGCAGCTGGACTAGATGTAAGTGGCGGCCCTGCCTTGCTGGTTACACCAAGTAGGCTGAAGTCACGCTCGCCCACGTCTCACTTAGGCTCTCCCTAGGTGTGAGTCACACTTCTGCTGGCCAGCAGGGAGGACAGCCCCTCAGTGGCACCGGGGAGGCCACAACGACAGCCGTGAAAACTCTGGACTGCCTCCCGTTTGGACGGCACCTCCCCACCCACAGAGCCCTCTCACGGACGCGGTCTCTGCGAAGATTCCGAAGGCTCCTCACGAAGGAACTCCGAGGGGTGGCTGAGGACACAGGCTTGGCACTGAGTGGGTCGGGGAACAGGCTGTGTTCTGTGACATGCTGGCTGCTAGCTGTGTGGCCTTGGTCAAGGCACTTCACCTCTCTAACACCGAGTTTCTCCCTTTGAGGAACTCAGTGCGTAATAGTACCTCCAACCTAAAGCTGGCTTCATACAAACAAAGGACTTAGCACTCTGGCCATGGCACGAACTTCCTAAGTGACAGCCTTTATCTCTGTTGTCATCATCATCGTTGTCATCACCCCTAGAGACAGACGAGGACGTGAAAGCTCAGGACCTCCTGGGGTCACAGAGAAGGAGGCAGCTGGACAGACACACGTGGACTGTGGTGTCCAGCAGAGAGAGATTTGCTCCCTTGCTCTGCCACTATTCCCTCTTTTATGCTTCGGGGAGAGTAGTGATACCTACCTGTAAGGGGGTGAATTGTGGCCCCCCAAAAGATATGTCCAAGTCCTAGCCACAGGTACCTATGAACCGGAGCTTATTTGGAAAAAAGCTTATTTGCCGACGTGATGATATTAAGGATCTCAAGATGACACCATCCTAGATTTGGCTGGGCCCTAAATCCAATGCCAAGTCCTCTTATAGGAAGAGGAGAAGACCCAGCGGAAGAGGAGACGCACAGGAGAGAGGCCGTGGGAAGATGGAGCCCGAGAAAGGAGGGGTGCGGCCCCAGGTCAGGGAGGGCTGGGAGCCCCCGGGAGCCAGGAGATGTGCGGAAAGATTCTCCCCTCAAGCCGCAGAGGGAGCGTGTGCTGATCGGAGGTCCGGGGCCTTCCCACTGTGAGAGGGCGAGGTCCTGTTGTTCTGTGGTTTATCGTGGCAGTTCTAGAAAAAGGACACCCTTCCCGTGAGGGTTGTTGTGAGAATCTGATGAAACGAGGTTCATAAAGAACTTAGCAGAGGCTCGGCGATGCGGCTCCCTCTTCCTTAGCATCTGGCTGGAAGGGCAGGAGAGGGGACAGGATGTGAAGAGGAGCCCTGGGCTCGGCCTTGCCGACTGCCTGCATATGCCTCCCAGCCCAGGAGAAATCTCGCTCCGGGGATCCTTAGTGGCCCCGGCAGGGGACAGGGAGTTGAGGAGCCCTGGCAGGCGCCCACCTCCTGAGCCAGCTGAGCCAGTGTGTGGAGTCTCTGCCTCTGAAGACAGCGTTTGTCTCCTCTCCTGTAAGCCCACCAGTGTGCGGCCCTGCCTCACAGAGAGCGGTTTGTTCGGGGCGTTAAATGAAGCTCTTCTCCCCGACGCCACCTCTTCCTCCCTGTTTTTTTTCTGGCAGCCACAGACTCTGGGAAGAGGTTTCCTGTGGGCTTCTGAAACGTGCCTCTGAGCTGTGTGGGCCAGAAAAGCCGGCATCAGGGCCCTCTGGATGCCCGTGCCCTGCAATGGCTCAGTGGGGTGGAGAAAAGGGAGCCCGGTGACTCGGGCTGCTGAGGTCAGGCTGGGCCCAGAGCCATCTGTCCTGCCCAGGTACGTCGTGTGAGTGAGTACCTGTCCTTTACCACATGGCCTCACTCCGGAGCTCTGGATGTGCAGATGGGCAGGCTGGGATCGCACTGGGCTGGGGGACAAGCAGGGCCCAGCCCGTATGCTGTGGCCACATCAAGCCCTGGCACACTTCCTTCTAATTCGCCCTCAGGCACACCCAGCAGCCCTGATACCAGCACTCTGAGGCTTAGCACTGAAGTCATTCCCTGACCTGGAAATGCAGAACCCAGAAAAGGGGTGCCAGGCCCGGGGCAAGATGCTCGGGAGTCCCTGGGGCCAGTGGGGCAGGTAGAAAAGTGATCCCTCCAGCCCCACAGCTGCCTGCGGACCTGCAAACCAGCAGAGGCACTGCCAGAGCCCAGCAGGAAGCCGGCAGGAAGCCCTGTGACAGTGACCTAAGTCAATGAAGCCCAGTTTCTCTGGAAGCCTTCAGAGTGCACGGCTGGGGGTTGACGGTTCTTGAACTGTCGAAGGTGGGCTGTGAGCAGCACGTCCCTGGACCTGCTGGGGCTGGTGCCCCACGCCCGGATGGCTGAGCTGCCACCCCAATGGGCTCTCCCACAGGCATCCACTGTAGAACCTCCTGCGACCTTCTCTGACACACGTTCTCCACTGGAATGTCAGCACCAGGAAGGCAGAGCCCTGCTCCCCGCTGCGTCCCGCATGCCCACAGCAGTGCCTGGCGTGTGGCTGGCTCCCAATAGATTGAACAGGTGGAGACGTGGATTCCCATGAACTCGGGCCTCCCACAGACGCCAGCCCCACAGCTCCCTCTCTCCGGTGCTTCTGCATACTTTTAGGATCAACAGTCTGGACAAAGGCCATAGGACTGAATGCTGGGGACCAGTGTGTCCTCGGAAACAGGCTGGATGGCTGCGGCGACTGTGACCTTGGCCTGTCCTGCAATGTTGCCTACTCCCTCCGGCTCCAAGCTCACAGGCACCTGTGCTCTGGAGCTCGGCGTCAAGGCCAGTTCCCCCGGCTCTGCAGCCTGGGTAGCAACGACTCTCCTTGTTGGAGAATTGATTCTGCCCTGCACCCCGGTTCCTCCAGTGGCTGGAAATCACAGGCCCCAAACCGGTCACTTCTCTTCCTGGGGAGTCTCCAGCCTTGTTAGTGACCCTGGCTGCTCTTAGTGTACACTCAGTGTCCATTTGAGGAGAACATTTCCGTCCCCAAAGAGCTACAACTGCTGTTGTGCTGTCCCCTCCTTTTATTTGGGAAAGTCACTGCTGGGCCCTCTGAGCCCCGGTGCCCTCTCTGGGGCCACCGCTGGTGGGGTGTGAGGACAGCAGGAGCCAGAGCTGGATGCAGGGCACACTCTTGGACTGTCCCTGGGGTTCCCCACTTCCACTCCCCACCCATCCTGCTCTGGGCCTGGGAGGCCAAGCCACAGAGAGTCATTGGGTGCCCTGGACTCCGGCTTCGGGAGCCCAGTGCAGGTGAGGGGGCTCTTTCCTTGCTCCCTCCCTGTGGCTGCATCTGAGGGGGCTGCACTCCTTCCTAAAGGTCAGGGCTCCTGCTCCATCCTCACGGCTCCCACACCTGCCCCCTCCCCTGCCCAGGCCCAGGAGTGTATTGGCTCCTGCCGTTGCTTGCCCGGGCGTGCTCACCATCCCCTGCCAGTTTCCCACGGCCTTGCCACACCTTTGTCAACAGTCCTGCATGAACACCCTTCAGTCACCCGTCTGAGCAGACCCTCTGCTTCCTGCTGGAACCTCAGGAAGACACATGATCTGACCTCTGGGCTGACGAGTCATGAGGCCAATCCAGAAGGAGATCCTAGAGCTCTGGGGACCATGATGGGAACAGGCACAGGGGAGTGAAGAGGAAGAACCAGCACCAATGCCAGTAACCTCAGCAAGTTCAAGTGGGAAGTGGAGAGGGTGTGTTTGTTTCTCCAGTGTCTCCCTCCTGCAGCCCCAGGGTGGGGCACTGGGGCAAATCTGCACCAGAGTCTTAAGCACCCCCTGATGGCCCGGGGTGGGGCAGAGAAAGGCAGGTTCTGAGTCAGGGTGGAATTTTAGCTGAGCCACCCCCTCAGCGGGGCTAAGCACCAGGGGCTGCCTTAGATGGCTGTGCAGGCCACACCTTGTGCACCTTGAAGGGTGTCATTTACACCGCAGGCTCAGCACGTGTTGTGCGGTGGGCACCTGCATGACCATCAGTGGCTGCCCTGTGGAGTACCATCGGCTTGGTTCAGTGTTGGCCCCTGGAAAGCAGAGAGGACAGGCGGGAGGAAGAGGAGAAGGTGAGGGAGGGGGATGGGAGGGAGATCTGGCCAAATTATTTCAGGTTCTGGGCCTGGCCAGAGCAGCCTGACACCGCCCCAGGCTCCACTGGGACCACACGCTGTTCTCTTTCACCAGATGACTCAGAACCCAAATCCTCTCTTAGAAAAAAATAAAACTAAACCAAACCAATCCACAAGCAGGTGCGGAGTGAGCTGTGCTCCCTCTGAGGACACTGGTATTGATTCTCCATAAACGAGGCCAGGCCTGAGCCCTGGCCTGGGCCCCGGGGGTGAAAAGGGGAAAATGACTTCAACGTGGTGCTGCTTTCTCTGCTCCCAGGCTCCTTCCCTCCTTCCTCCTGGGGGCCCCAGGGATGAGGTCTGGCTAGGTTCAGGGTGTGGAGCTGGGTTAGTCCTTTGGGTTCCCTACATGCTGTGACTTGCTCCATTCTGGGGCTAGCCCAGCCACAGGACACGGACAGGGCAGGGACGGATGGGGTGGCTCTACCTGTCGGTGCTGAAAACCCTTCAGACCCACATATCAGAGGCTGCTCTTGCCACCTCCCTCGCCTCCCACAGGCTGCCCAAGCACCCCAACAGGCTTAGTGTGTGATTCAATCTGCTTTTTCGAGAGGAGAATGCTGGTGTGTGTGGGGAGCGGTAGGCAGGTCCAGTGCTGGCAGGGGAATGTATTGGGGGGGCACAGCCCCCCAGGGATGCCAGGCCTAGGCCAGCCTCTGTCTTTAGCCTCCTGAACCCAGGCCCAGCTGTAGCACCCGCTCCCCTGAAGCTAGTCACACCCAGCAGCTCTGGGGAGTGGGGATACCCACGCCCTCATTTACTCTCCCTGGGGAATGGGCCTCTCAGCCAAGTAACTGCACTGGGATACCCAGAATGTCATGGCAACGTTGAACACAGCTCCATCCTCTGAACCAGAAAGGGAGAGACGAGAGCATCCTGAGAAAGGCACCCCCTCCACCCCCGCAGAGCCCTTCTTTCCTCCAGCGCCCACCTGCCACCCGGCTTCCCCTCCGCACACAAAGGAAGCAAGGGATTCTCGACACTCACGAAGGAGATACTCCGAACTGTCATGGTCGTAGTCGTTGTCCTCGGGGAAGTGATTGATCCGGAAGCAGTGCCCTTTATAGATCCCTGGAGGGAACAAGAGGAATGGGACGCTGTGACTGCTGTATGGGCTCGCTTGCCCGCTCATTCTGGGCTCGGTTGCTGCGTGAGTTGCGTGAGTTGTGTGTGAGCCAGGCTCTGAGCACCCTGAACATGGCGTCCCCAGTCTCGTGGGGGACGGGCACACACACAGGGAACAACCCCATGGTGGGAAAGTGCCCCAAAGGAGACTGTGTCACTCGTGGTCCCAGTCTGACTTTCACTGGTGACAGTGAAAGGGCATGCCACCAGCAACCATCTGGGGACAGAAAGAGACCTCAAGCAGCACGTCGTGGGCAAGTCTCCCTCTACCCAACGGGACTGCGGAGCCACGCCTTAAAAAATGACAAAGAATTTGCCACTGGGAACTGGCGGGAGGGGGCTTTCCAGGCAGAGAAGGAAGCCATGAAAAGACAGGGTTAGGGTCAGAGCTTGGCAAATTTGGGGGCAGGAGGGAAGTTCAGTGAGCCTTGAGCTTTGAAGGAAGTGTGTGTATGGGAGGGAGCTGGGGCTGAAGAGGGAACTATATGGGGGGTATCAGTCAAGTAAATTAGGATGAAATCTGCCCCCATGGTATCTGTATCTTTCCTTCTGTCTCAAACACAGTTGCAGTGAGTCCTTCCCCAGGTGCACTCCGAAACGGCACACCGTTGGCAACATGATTCCAATCCTCTCATCTGGGTGAAGGACGAGAACATGGAACGAGAGAAACTTCCAGAAAGACCGAGGCATCTCCTGCCTGGTTTCCCCTCCCCACCGTGAGAAATACCTTCACAAGGTGGGAGATGGGACACCCTGGGTAGTTTAGTCGCTGCAGGAGGACAGTCCAGTCCTCCCTTCTTGAATCTTCCATCCAGCTCTCCCGGCCCCTGCTCCCCTGCAGACTGGGAACACCCAGGAGAGAAGTAGACACCGGTGGCGAGGGGGCACATAGGGTGTCAGGTCCTGCCCAGCCTTCCAAGCCCTCACCCTGGGGTCGGCCTTCCTGCTCCAGCAAGGAGCTCATCTTGACAGCCCGCACAGCCAGGCTGGGACTGCTTCCAGCTGGGCCCAATTCTTGTTCTGCAGCTGCTGCCAAGCGTCCTGCTGGCCCCCGGCAGCCCGGCCTGACCTCACACAGTGTGGGAGCAGGGCCTGCGTCAGACCAGCATCCACTGAGGAGCTCGGGGCACGCTGTTCTTCCACCGTTTACCAATTAGCCGGCTTCCCACTGCTTCCTGGAGCTTTCCCACTGTCTGCTGCCTCCAGAGAGCTAGGGTGCTGGCCCCCTGCTTCCTGAAGGCCCACGGGGGCCACTGGTAGGTGGGCTGGGCTTGGTTAGGGATGGTGAGGAACAGAAGAGGGTCTCAGAGATGACACCTTGAGTGCTTCATGCTTTAACTGTGTTCTCTGTGCCGTGTCAAGCACGAACAACTTAGTTACCGGGTTTAGTCTCCTCATTTGTAGGGACAGAAATCTCTAGGAATAGGACCACAGGCGTTACTCCTAAGGATTTCGCACGAGAGAATACGTAAAAGGCAGCTAGATAATTCTTGGCCCATGGCAATGGCTCCAGGCAGGTTTGCTGCTATTGGATCCAGGAATCACCTGTCCTCTGCTCTGTGGGTCCTTACTCTTTAGTGAGTGGTTGAGTTGGTAGAGAACCACGAGTGTTTGTGATCGAGAGAGAGCACCAAGACAGGCTGGGGTCGGGGCACACAGAGGTCAGGATGGCGGGGGCTGGAGGCACACGGAGGCCAGAGTGGGCCAGTCACACCCTCCCCTCCCTCCTGGTTCCCATACCCCAGATTCAGAACAAGCATTTTCCAGGCATGGTGGGCTTTAGTGGAACATTCTGCTCTTCATCATCCCGCTCAAATTTTTGGTCTACTCTATGAGTCTAAACACAATCACCAAGTCACACATGCTTGTTGGAACAAGTCAAACAGTAAGAGGTTGAAAAAGAAAACAGAAAATAATCTCTGTCTTCGGACTTGTTTTCAGAGGTCAACAGTCGGCTGTGTATCTCCGTGTGCAACCTACACACGCACACATAAGTGCGGTCAACCCCCATGCTTCTAAAAAGTTAACCTTTTTACTTGGAGATAATTGTAGACTTACCCATCGTTGTCAGAAACCACACAGAGGGACCTCACATACCCCCCATGGTAACATCTTGCAAAATTAGAGCATCACAACCAGACACCGACACGGCTGCCGTGAACATACAGAACATTCCCACGCCTGCCAGGACCCCTCATGTCGCCCTTCTGTGCTCACACACCTCCTCCTGCCCTCAGCCCCTGTCCCCACCCATGGCAACCACCAAGGTAGTCTCCATTTGTGTAGTTCTGCCCTTTCGAGGATGGTCCTCAAGAGGGCGTCATGGGGGATCGGCTCTTTTCCCTCAGCATGCCTCCCTGAGATTCATCCGAGTTGTTTATGTATCAAGAGCGTGTCCCTTTTTTTTTTTTCCCCCTTTTTATTGTCCTCTCGTGCCTTTAAGAGCCAGCTCTGTACTCAGGACGGCCCTCCTAAACTGAGAGGGAGACTGCTGTATGTCCTGCCGGACTCCCCTGTGACAACCGAGCACAGGGGAGCAGAGAAAGCACAGGCCAGGACAAGAGCGTGTTCCTTTTATCCCCAGCGCACTACTCCGTGGCGTGGGTGTACCACAGTCTGGCATCTGCACTGCGTCCAGCGCTTACGCCTGTGGTTCCCAGCTGTTTCTAATAACGCTGCTGCAAACATGCATGCACGGGTTTCGGGGGGGGGGTCTCCGTTTCCTTTCTCTGGCATGAACGCCCAGGCGGCAAACGCGGGCTCGCCCGGCAGGGGCGCGCTTGGTTTTATGAGGGGCTGACGTGCTGGTCTCGAGAACGGCTATAAGCTTTTTTTTAAAGATGGAATTACACTCTGTAACCTGATTTTTTCATTTAACAATATGTACAAATCTCTCCACGTCAATATCTATAGATCTTACTTCTAAGAAAACCCGCTTATTTAAAATAAAAAACAATACGTTGATCCTAATCCGAACACTGCTGAAAATCCTAGAAGGAAATGAAGTGTAGGGACGAGGGGAATGAATCTGGCTCCATCACCGATAACGCAAAAAGAAAAACGTGCTCTGGCAGGAAATGAGGAAACCTTATTTTAGACTTTCAACCTGAAAAGAAAACCCAGGTTTTGAAACGTTAGCTTGCGTATAAACGCATTTGTTCCAAATGCTCCTCCAATTGATCTTGCCAACCTCCGCCCTACGTTGAGGATGCTGTTTTATATTTGACAGAAACTGTAAGCAGGAATCACTGTCTAACATATTAACTTATTCTTAGCATTCTTTTTAGGAGTACGTAACCATCCATCATTATGGTTTATCAATTCAACTATACCACAGCAACAGACATCCCCCTCTCTTGGGGCTGTGTGTACACACTATGGATTCCACCATGTGGAATTATGCTCCAAGATACAAGAACACATGCCCTTGCTCCTTTCCCTCCTCCTGCACCAAACTCTTCTGCACAGACTAAAAGAATGGGCGCTGTGGTGGGTTGAACTGTGCCCCCCCTAACTTCAAGATATGTTGAAGCCCTTAACCCCTGGTATCTGTGAATGTGATCTTATTTGGAAATAGAGTCTTGAAGATGGAGCCAGTTAAGATGAAGCCACACTAGGGTGGGCTCCAAATCCAATGACTGGTGCCCTGACTGGTGGCTCAGTGAGCTGGGCATCGCCCTGAAAACCCATGTCTTGGGTTGGATTCCATGTCAGGCATGTGCCTGAGCTGTGGGCCAAGTCCCCGGTTGGGGAGAGGCAGTCAATTGATGTTTCTCTCTCAACCTTTCTTTTCCCCTTTCCCTCTCTCTAAAAATAAATATAATCTTAAAAAAATAAATCCAATGATTGGCATCCTTATAAGAAGGAAATGTGGACACAAACATACACAGGGGAGAAGGCATGTGAAGACAGAGACAGAAGTTGGATTGATGTGTGTACAGGCCAAGCGATGCCCAGGTGTGCCCACAGGCACCAGAAGCTAGGGAGAGGCGAGGAAGGCTTCTGCTCAGAGAATCAGAGAGGGTGTGGCCCTGCTGACACCTTGGTTTTGGACGTCTGGCTGCCAGTACTGGGAGATAATCAATTTCTGTTGCTCTAAACCACCTGGTTTGTGATCATTTGTTAAGGCTGCGCTAGTAAACCAATACAGGTGTGTTGCTGTGTGAGAGGAAATGCAGCCTGCCTCATTCACTCATCGTTGGGGTCCAGCCTTGCAGGAAGGCAGAAGTGCCCCCGCTCCCAGTTGGGGTAGGCTTTCCTGCTCCTCTGTCTGCTACAGGAGCCCATGGCTGATGCCTGTGAAGCCATGTGTACTGGGTATCTGCAAAAGCATCTTCCCATTGAGTGTGCTGCAAGGAAACTCCTCTGCCTCTCAGGGCTAGGCTTCCAAAGCAACTTCGCCAGTCATCTGGTGCAGGTCCCCACCAGGGTCCCAAATCCTCTCCATTGGGACCTCCTATTTGGGGACTGCCAGCAATGGGGACCTCACCACCTCTCAAAGCATGCCATTTTCCAACAGCTTTAAGTTCCCAAAAGGTCACCTGCCTCCACAAAACTTCACCCACAGCTGCTATTTATAATCCATGGCAATAGAAGTTTCCCCCATCACGTGTCAACCCTTCACATCATGGAAGAGGGGAATTGTATCTAATGGGACCGAAGCACAGCGGCTTTTCCAGCTGTCCCGGGTTTGCAGGGAAGCTCAAAGCTGAAGACACGAGGTGGCCTACAAGCTGCCTCCCCCAGGAAGACCTTGCTAATAGTCTAGAGCACAGGCGGCAAACACAAGGCCCACGGGCTGAATCCAGCCCTCCACCTTGTTTTATCTGGCCAGGCACCTTGTTTCTACCCAGCGGCATTGCCAAGCTCTCGCTTAACTGGTAAGGAGTAGTTACATTTATACAGCCCTAAAGTTACACTCGGCTCTTTGAAGGCAACTGTGAGGCTGCTGTGGCCCCCGGTGAAAATGAGTTTGACACCCCTAGTCTAGAAGCCTGATCTCAATCCCACCCACCTTACCCCACCCGCAGTCTAAAGAGGTGGGGGCTGTGGAAGAGGGGTAGGGAAGTGTCTTGGCACATGGAGAGAGAAAGATGCCCCTAGAGACAAGAATTTGGGTATTTCTTCTAAATAAGTGTCAAGTGTCTTCAGTTCCTCTAGCCATTTCTTTACTGATTGGTTCCAAGATCGTTTGCTCCAGCCTTGCTCCCTCCTCTGGGTCAGCTCCCAACTCTCGGTGCCCAGAACGAGCCCCCCCCACCCCCCCAACCCAACGTTCCAGGCTGGGTCTGACCCGCCCAGAGCACGGGGGCCCCACCCCCTCCTCTTCTCTGGACCCAGAATGTCACGGCATTCCTGTGTTCCTGTGGACCCAGCCTCCCAGGACTTTACAAGAGCCGCCTCGCCTCCCACAACCTGTTTTCGTTGAGTGCAGTGTTTAGTCCTAAGGACTTCACATTTATTGTTGTCAAGTTGAATTTGGTTAGCGTTGGCCTAAGGCATCAAATAGGGAGAAAATGAATGGCCAATGTGAGCAATAAGAGAGAAAGCCATTTCCGATCCACCTCACACGTGACCTCTCTTGGTGAAGGGTCATTGGTGGTGTTGCGGAGTAAGGGCCATTCAGAGGGTTAATTCTGAGATCCAGCACTGGCCATGCTGCAGGAACTCGGAGGTGCTCCTGGGGGTCATTGGCCTGTGTTCCCAATGATGGGTGGCCCTTTCCCTCCCGAGGGTCGGAAGGCACTGGCGTGAGGAGACTTCATGAGTCACCAGGAGAGTTATTTCTTCACCTGTCAAACTCCGAAATGGGGCCGGAGGGAGCGCCTGCTGCCCTTCGATTCCTGGACTATCTCACAGAGGAAAAGTATGGGAGTGTGTGCCTACATCATGAACCCCTTTTGTTGAAGGTATTTCTTTCTTTTTAACGATTTGTATTTATTTTTAGAGAGAGGGGAAAAGAGGGAGAAAGAGAGAGAGAGAAGCATCAATGTGTGGTTGCCTCTCACATAGCCCCCCTACTGGGGACCTGGCCAGCAACCCAAGCATGCGCCCTAGACTGGGAATTGAACTGATGACCCTTTGGTTTGCAGGCTGCACTCAATCCACTGAGGCACACCAGCCAGGGCCTGTTAAAGGTATTTCTATAGGCATAGAAAACATCTGGAAAGAAATACCTTAAAATGTGTGCAGTGTTTTATTTCTGGGTGATAGGGTTATGAGTGAATTAAAATCCTCTTCTTTACCTTTTTTTGCTGTGTTTTCTGAGTTTTCTTTGATGTATGAAAATGAACCAATACAACTTATTAAAACAACAGAAGCCGAATCTTTGACTCTACATGAAAACGTGGTGGTGTGTCTGAAAATGAGCACCAATCCACCTGGATGTGGAAGCAGGTGAATAGAATGTGAACTGAGGTGCTGGGAAGGTGTGTGGGCGGTGCTTTGGCCTCTGGGGGGCGAGTGCCCCATTGTCCTTCCTCTGGGCTGGGACTGACAAGCCCTGGGGTCATGCCTTTATCTACAGCTTCGATGACCAATCCCCAGGACTCTGGGATGAGGACATAAGACTTTCAGTGCTATAAATCCAGGAAAGTCCCAGGCAAACTGGGACAAGTTGGTTAGCCCATGAGTCACTTCAGGGTGCTTGCATAACGGGCCACCTCGGAGGTCTGTCATGATGAAGGAATCCTGGAGAAAAGGTTATAGAGCCTCCCACAGCCTGGTATCGATAAATGAATGCTGAATTAAAAGAAAGAATGGGCAAAGGGCTGAACAGACAGACTGGGTTTATATCAAAATCCGTCCAGATCCTCTAAGGACAATGAGGTACCTCCGTGACTCTAAGCAGGAAAAGAGCATGTGTGAAACTTGTCCCGGCCCTGGTGGCCAGTGCAGCCATTGCCAGAGAGGCTGCCCCAGCTCTGCATCCCAAGCACCTGGCCATGGAGAGGACACGGACGGCTCCTTCCCAAACTCCAGTCAGAACACAGGTCAGTCTGTTTGAAGGCATAGCCAAGAAACGAGGCCTTAAAAACTGTATTCTCACCCTGGCAACATCGTTAGGCTTTATCCTTCTCAAAATTCTTTGTCCTCAACTTGGCTCTGAAGGACGGCAAACGTATGTCCCCACTTCCCAGGTGGGGACAGCCTTCCCTGACCTCTGCCCAGCAGCCAGGGACCAGGTGGCTCTGGGACGTGCTTCCCGGAGCTCTGGGCCCTCCTCCGGGCTCCCTGCCTCAGTCAGAGCTGAGTGACTCACAAGCAGAAAGCTCCGGACTGGCGGAGACCAGGTCTGTCTTGTTCTTTTTCTCGTGTTCTTGGTTACGGCTGCAACAGAAACACGCCAAAGCGCATGATGTCTCACACGTAAGACCAGTGGCTGCATCGCGTACGTAACAGTTCAAAGTGGGTGTTTGGTAAGCCCGTTTCCTGCACAATGGGATTCAGGGACCCGGTCCTCTTCACCTTGTGATTCCACCATTCCCGGTGGCTGGTGGGAAGGGTGGCAGTGGAGTTGGGGGGGTGCACCGACTTCTCTGGAGCCTTGTCCAGAAAGGGCACACCTCCCTTCTGCTCACACTCCATCGCCAGCTCGGTCACATAGCCACCCTGAACTGCAGAGGAAGCTGAGAAACAGTGTAGCCACGTGTTCAGTAAGAGAGAACACGAGTTTTTAGTGAGCAGACACCTTGCTACATCTGAGTCCCCAGCATCTCACGTGGAACAGCTGCTCAATAAATGGGTGAGGGAACTGAAGGGCATAGTGGCCTAACAGGGTGTCACAGAGAGTCACCGACAGGCCAGGGAGCTAGGGCTCCCCAGCAAGCCCAGCCCAGCCCATGCTGCCTCTCCAGGCCTGGAGTTCCTTTACCCAGCAGCCCGCGTGGCTGCAACTGGAGAGAGGCCAGCCCTAGCAGGACCCAGCGGGTGCCAATTGGTAAATCACAGCTATTAGGAGCGTTCTTTAGAGATAGGCATGGAATTAAGGAATTATGAGGACAAGCTCCAAGGGGGAGTTACGGGAAGCAAAGTAAGGAGCTTGAGGGGTGGGAGAAGTGTGGAGCCTGGGTGTGCTGACGGCCGTTTGCAGCACTGGCCTGGACCCCTGGCCAAGCATCTGCCCTGACCCTTGTGACGGGCCGATTGTGCCCCTTCAGGTTCTTGTACTGGAATCTGAGCCCTGGTGCTCAGAAGGCGGCCTTATTTGGAATGTGGGTTTTTAAACAGATAACCAAGCCGAAATGAGGTCATTAGGGTGGATCCTAATCTGGTCCCTGTGAGAAAAGGAAACTTGGGAAATGGACACACATGGGGAGAATGTGGCCATGTGAAGATGAAGGCCAAAGTCAAGGTGGTGTTCCATGAGCCACGCCATGCCTGTGGCTGCCAGCAGACCCCCGGGAGCTGGGAAGAGTCTTCTTCAGAGCCCTGGGAAGGAACCAACTCTGCCCACACCTTGATCTTGGGCTTCCGGCTTCCAGAGCTGTGGGACAACGTATTTGTTGGTTGAGCCACTGGGTCTGTGGTTATGGCAGCTCTAGAAATGAATATCCCCCATCTCTGTGCTGGAGTGACCTTGGCCGAGTCACTTCCACCTGGCCTCTGGTCCTTCATCTGCAGACACATCGAAGGACAAGCACTGGGGCCTCCCCAAAGCATCCCAGCCCTGTGCAGCGTCGGCAGGTGCCACGTGTGTGGAGCTGGTCGCTGCCTCGATGAATGGCTGGAGTAAACAGCGGGCAGAGAAGTACGAGGCAGGGCAAAGGGTGTCATACACTCTCAGTAGGTGTCCGCCGCCGCTGCTGCTGGTGTGGGTGAGGACCAAAGGAGCCAGTGCTTATGAAAAGCAGTAAAGGAATGACACAAATGATCATTATTACTAAGTCTCCCTCCGCCTGGGGCTCCTGGGGCATCTTATTTTTGTCCCAGGGGAGCCCAGCAGCCTGGGAGATTGCAGACTGGATTCCTCCAGGATTAACCAACTCTCTCTTCGTTTGCTCCCCTCCTGCTGCAGCGCCTTGTGAGGAGGGACACATTTAAACTTTGGCTCTGTCGGCAGCTTCCTGCAGCTGTCAGTCGGGTCATGGCAGCCTCTGGACTGCTGCTGCCAGGAACGCAGGGTGGGGAGGCCGGCAGGACCTTGGACTCAGCCTGCCGTACCCCTGGCTCCCTGTCACCCACAGGAGAGGGCCCTCTTGGGGGGTGTGGGTCCTCAACTCGTCATGTTTCAGACCTGCCAGAGAAAAATGAATTCTACAGCGACTTGGAGCCTGAGTCCCCTCCGTCAGTTCTAGTCTGTGACCAGGTGACGGGCAGAGGCTCCAGCTCCAAGCCACCTCCTATCTCTAGCAGTCTAGGTGATGATGAGGCCCAGGAGGGCATTTCCCCCAAATGGGACGACCCAGAGGGAGGCCAGTGGAGGGCCTGGGGGAGAAGGCACCTTGTCATCAGCAGAAGGTGGCGCCTGTTTCAGTGGGGCTGGGCTCTGGTTCAGTGTCCACCAGGGGCCTGGGGTCTGTCGGGAGCCAGTTCTGGTTCTGCCCCTCTCCCGGGCAGTGGGGTTCCCAGAGAGAACTCTACTTCTGCTCCCGAACCCTGTCTCTGTGAGCCTGACACCTGGATTGGTTAGTCTGGCAAACGGAGGCGTCTCTCTAGGTCCCGGGCTCTGGGAATTTTGTGCCGGGACAAGCTAGCAGTGACTCAGGGGCAGAACGTGCGGGGAGGGGGGCGGGCCATCTGCCTGGTGCTAAGCTCATCCTGAGGCTCTGATGTACCGCTGAGGTGTACCTGTGGGAATAGGCCTGGGTCGCTCACAGAGTGTGGCCCTGCCCCAGCCAGGGGTCCTAGCACACTTCTGGCCTGAGCTGGACCAACCAGATGCTCTCTGGGTAGTTTGGATCAGAAGCAGACCAGGGATTGAGGTGTGATGGGGAGTTCACCAGTGGGTGTTTTCAGTGGTCCGTGATGCCAGCTACGAAGTTCCTGGTGCTCCCCTCCCTCCGTCTTGGCTGTTAAGCTCCTTCAATCCTTTGGGACCCCACACCCAATAAAGTCCCCTTTGGGGATCAACCAGAAGACGTTGATTTCTGTATCACTGGCCACCAGGAGAACCCTAACTCCCAACCAGCCGCGCCTTCCTCAGGGGAAAGAGATTCCAGCCCAGGTCTCATGGGCTCCGAAGCCCAGGCTGTACTCCCTTCTTCAGGGCACGTCTGCAACACCTTCACAAGGCACAAAAGCGGGCACAGGCTCCCAAGAGACTACAGGGCCAACGGGGGCGAAGGGACGTGGTACCAGGGGACAGGAATGCTGAGCGCCAGCCCCCACGCGCCATGTGGGAGCTGTGTGATCTGGAAGTTCCAGCCTCTCGCAGTCTCAGCCATCGGGGAACACAATCTCTGCGCTGGCTGGTTAATCACACAGCATCTCTGTTTCCTGGTGGACAGAGTGCAGCTACCAATGGGCCTCACACCGTTCCCAGGAGGAAGAAGGAAATGAGACCATTTGTAGCCAGCATGGAGACAGAGCCCATAAGTGGGGACTTCTCCGTTCCAGTAAGAAAACATCTTACCTGCTGGTGGCCAATGAACCAAGTTACCTCCCATGTAAGAAATGCCTGCTGGGAAGACCTCAGAGATGCCTCTAAGGTGCCAGAGGCCGCCAATCTCACCACCCAGCTCCTGTTCACCCACCCTGGCCCTTGGCAAGAGGTGGGACCCTGGCCTGGCCTCCTGTCTCACCACCCGCCACCCCTCATGTCACTCAGTGAGTTCTTCAAGAAACCACAGCGCCAGCTTTACGCCTCCTCCTACCCTTCGCTCCAGAGCTGCCTGGATTTTCCAGGCTTCCTGCCGAGATTCCTAATTGAACAGAGCCGGGGAGATCTCCCCAACCAATAGCTCGTCTTCTCTCTTAACGCGGGGAAATGCGTGCTCAGTTGTTGTCTCTGTGATTTCTCTACTTGGATCTGCTCCATGACTGCGGCTGGGATGAGATCTCAGGACCAAGATTTGGGTGTTTGTTTTCTTCTTTTCTGTTTCTTTCTCTGCTTTAAGGAGGAGCAAATGCAAGGGATGAAACCGACCATCGCCGACTCCAGGCTCTCTGCGGGCTGGCCCCGCCCACTCTGGAAAGTTACGCTGCACTAACCCGAGAATTTTCATTGAAGGGCCTGGGTGAGGGAGGCAGAACTGTAGTGTGCACGCAGACTTCCAGAAGGGACTCCAGGGACCATCTACTTCATGCCATTTACTTTATGCACTAAGAACCTAATGCCTGTGCAGGACAAGAGCCGTTTCCATGGTGACAGGGTGAAGCCCAGAGCCCTGGTCTCTTGACTCCAGGTTTGGTGCTGTTTTGCCCAGCCCACTGCCTGGCAGCCTTCTGGGAAGGACTTCACTGTTTTTGCACTGGGCACCTTCCCATCTCTTTGGAGCCACAGTGAGCATGTCCGTCCCATCTGCCCCATGAGGGCCTCTCGAGGGCTGGCAGAGGATGTGTGCTCACAGCTATCTAGTCCCCACTGAGTTCAAGTCGGCACCCACACCCCGGGGGCCTGCCATGTGCCGGGTACTGGCTGCGCACGGAGCTTTGGCAGGGAGCAAGCCAGGGTCTCTCGACTTTGAGTTGGCACTGAGGGGGCTGGGGGGACTGTAGCTGGGCCAGGAAAGCCACCCCAGGAGCTGACACCAGAGCTGAGCCCTGAAAGATGTGCAAGGTGAAGATGGGTGGACTTCCAGGTGGAGGGAACGGCACTGCTGAGGCCCAGAGGGAAGAGGTTGGAGGCTGGGGGTGTCTGGGGAGGTGAAAGGGGGCCCATGTGGCAGCTGGAGGCAGAGGGCAGGGGGAGGGGTGGCAAGTGGCGGGGCCTCAGCACTGAAGGGACGGTGGATGAGAGTTAAACAAGTAATCAGACAGGATCAGACTTGCTTTTTCAGAGAGACCTGGCCCTCTGCAGGGTGGGGGACAGAGTGGAGGCAGAGAGGCCAGTCGGAATCCAGGCTCCAGGACAAAAGCCTCATTTGAGGTCACTGACTGACTTGGGGCAGAGAGGGAGGCAATTGGTGCCCCAATCCCCATCCACCTTCAGACCAATCGTCCATGCCCCTGGAGAGCAGTCCTGGTGTGGGGACACTAGAGCCCTGTCAAAGTGGCCTTCCCAGAGCTGCTTCACTCATGTCCTCCTGGCTGTGCCCAGACTCAGGGCCTGGGGGACATGGCTCCTAATCCTCACTTGTCCTCCCATGTCCTTGCCACTCTGTCCACAAGGCCAAGCCTCTGTTGGTGGCTCCAGGTTCCAGGGCAGGTGGCCCGTGGTCCTTCTCCTGTCTCCGGGCCCTTCAGTTCCCAGGCCCAGCTCACTCAGTCTCAGCTCCCTCCAGGAGGTTTGGTGCTAAGGCCTGGGGCTTTTGCTTGTGTGAAAAAGAAAAAAGTAAACAAAATGTGAATGCTGCCAGCTTCCTTCCCTCCACAGGCACAGCAGGGCCCACGAGTGGGGCGCTGTGGGCTGGGACGTGGTGGTGACAAGCTGGCTGTGAGCAAGATGACGATGGAGGAACCCTCAGGAACAGAGTGGAACAACGGTCACTGTGAGTCAAGCAGGCCATTTATGGGGAGGATTAAAGTTAATGGGAAGCCATACTCCAGCTCCTCACCATTAAGCAAGAGAGATGCTGGCAAAAGGCCTGAAGAGAGAGAGAGAGCGAGAGAGCGAGAGAGAGAGAGAGAGAGAGAGAAAGAGAGAGAAAAGCCCCAGGGAAAGGCCGGATGGAAGCTGGCTGGAAACAGGTGGGGGGAGTCACATGTGATTAGGAAGCAATAAGTGTTTGGACATCACTAATTTAATCTCCTGTCCAGGGGCTTCTTCGTCAATACCCACCACTCCTGCCCAGGGCAGTTGAGGAGGAAGAGGGGGCCCTGTCCCCAATTCATCTAAATAAAGCCCAGTCGGAGAGCCCAAACATGGACCCTCCTTTGTCCTAAGAGTTTGCAGTTGTCCTGTTTCTTACCAGTCTCTGGAGGTGCACAGGGGGACACAGGACCAAAAAGTCTGTGGAGGGGAGCCCCAGCTGCTCCCATGCCAACCAACACTATGACTAGAATAGCAGCCATCACTGCCACTAGCAGCTAACACTCAGTGGGACCTCTCTCACCTGGCTGCTTGAAGTGTTAACTCACTGAGTCCTCCCGACCACCCTCTCATGTGGGTGCTGCTGGTAGCATTGGCCCCATCTTACGGATGGGAACACGGAGGTCCTGAGAGGGTGAGCAACTTGCCCAGGGCTACCCAGACCCTCAATGCGGAGCTGGGATTAGGACAGGACCGTCAACCTTCAGAGCCTCAGCGCCGAAGCCACTTGGCTCTACCATGTCACACACAGTGTGCAGCACCGACAGGCACCTGCTGGCCAGGCCAGGGCTGGGGGAGCCCGACCCTCTGAGGGACCACCTCAGGAGCACCTCCCTCTCACCGGTGCCTACACCACACTAGGCACCCACGTGGACCCAGATGATGGATATGTCTCCTTGGAGGTGTGCACTCAGGTGAGAAGGCAAAGCCCGGCAGGATGAGGGAGGAGGTGTGTCAACCCCCTGCAAACGACACAGGGCCTGTGGCAGGGGGTGGCCCAGGAGTGTGCTGAGGACCCCGGCCTGGCCCCGGGTGAGCTCGACCATGCATCGCTTTGGGAAAGGGGCTTCCTACCTGCCTGTGTTAGGGACGGGGGACCCTCAGGGGAGTGGACGCCTGAGTCCTGAAGCACAGGCCAGCGCTCTTGACCAGAAGTTGTCAATCCTAGGCTCAGGAACGCATACATAAAATAAAGCCCAGAGACCTCACTCTGGGGTAACCCCCAGCTCAGAGGCCCTCAGATTCTCAGCGTAGATGGATGTCTTCCCCCAGTGACTATCAGGAACCACCCTGAAATGTCCTGAGTCCTGATATTTCAAGGGAAACAGCTCGGCATCCTGGACCTTTGCAATTCTTCTCCAAGATTCCTATTCCGGCTTCTGCTGCCTTTCTCTCCTAATGTTTCTGCAGTTGTCCTCGGTCTTCCCTCAGGGTGCTCAGAGTCTCTCCTCTGCCCTCACTCCCTGTCTTCGTACTCCTCCCTGACCTCCGCACTCCCGTGGCTTTCAGCATCGTGCAGGCTCTGATTCCCAGTCCACAGCTTCTGCGACTTTAGACCCCGCATCCCACTGCCCAGTGACACCTCCACCTGGATGTCCAGCAGGGGCCAGACTTGGCATGGCTCACACTGAATGATCAGCTTGCCTTGGCAACCCTCGTCCACCTCCTCTCCCTGTCTTATTGCCCTACCCTCTGGCGGGGGTCCTCAATGGTAGGTGTCCCGTCTCCTTCTTTGGCACCCTGCCTAGATGTCAGCCATTAGCCAATCTTGCAATTTTAATTCCTAAGAAGCCTTGTCACTGCCTCCCTCAAAATCACCTGCCAGAGTGATCTAGTGACATGAGACTCTGATCTGGTGACGTGGGACTATAGCACCTTCAATGATGCCCACCTCCAGCATGTCAGCCATCAAGGCCTAGCTCCTGTTAACCCGAGTCTCGTGGCTGGCTCCGTCCTCCAAGATCATGGAGCTAGGCGCGGGTCCTCATCCATGCCATGCTCTTCTGGACCATGTCTTGGTTCCAGCTCTTCTCCTCGTCTGGTGGTTTCCCACTCCCTTGTCCCTTGTGAACTCCCAAAAGTCACCAGGGCAGGTACCACCCTCCCAGGAAACTTCTGGACCTGCCTCCCCCTTTCCCATGAAAGCCCATGACGCCCTGGGCACACCCTCATCATCACAACCTCCGGCATTAGGTTTAAATTGTGTCTCCCCTTGAGCCAGAGGGCCAGCTCTGAGGCTTATTTATCTTTGAGTCGCAAGCTCCTATTCCAGCCTCTGCTCAATTCATGCCAGTTTAATTGTACTGAACTTTTCTCCACAGGGGTCTTCTGTGGGGCTGGCAACACTGGGGGGCATTGCTCTCTCCTGGCCCCCCGTTTTTATGTCCACGGTGGAAAGAACACGCACCCTGCACTTCCATCCCCCCTGCAGGTGAAACACCGCAGAAACCCTGCCGGGATGCCCAGTGACAAAGCTGAAAGGCTCCTGCGGAATGCGTAGAGCCTCTCTGTTCACGCCGGGCCAATGTCCGCACTGCTTGTCATCAGCCCTCCTAAGTCAACAAATCACTCCCGGAAGCACGAGCCAATTGTAGCACGACAAATATGACGGTCCTAGAGCTGAGTCCACCGCCGCACTCCCGAGACCCGCACCGGGGTCCAGTGTGACCTCTGCCGGACGAGCTCCATTTCAACCAAGCAAAACCTGCCACCGCGTCAACAGGCTGATCTGATAGCAACGAGAAAAAACGGAAAAACCCAGGTCTGTCTGGACGCCGTCTCCGATTCCACGCGCCCTGTCTGTCCCACAGTCCGGTGTTTCAGGAGGAAGGCCGGCCCACGCGGAGGAGACGCTGAGACCCGAGCCGCGGACTCAGCCCTCCCGCACGCCCCCAGGCCCCGCCGTGATAAGCCACCACCGACCGCGTTGTGCCAGGGCTTTCAATATTCCGCCAGCTGCTTATCCTCCCAGTGGAGACCCCGACCTGGGCACAGGAACAGCACACCACCCTCCTGTTCCCAGGCTGCGCCTCTCCCTGTCTGCGGACAGGAGCCCTGGATGCCCATTTCCAGCCGTGCAAGCCACAGGCGGAAGATGAAGCCTGTCCAGGTGCCGCCACCCAGGTCCGCAGCGTGAGCCGTCGCCGGGAGCCAGCACCATGTCTGCGGAGGGCTGAGTATTCTACATCTGATGTCCCTGAGTTATGGGCTTTATGCCTTTAGACACCAGAATTAACCTGATTTGAAATGGGCCCTGGGGGAATCTGCTAAAGAGAAATAAAGATGTTAGATGAAGTCTATGGTGCTTGGCAAGGTGGCTCTCCCCACCTTTGCTCACAAGGCGGTCAGGGGTGAACTGGCCCAGCCCTCCTCCTACCAACGCTGCCCCGACTCCCGGATTCCCTGCCCTCCTCATCCTGGAGCTGTCACTCACTCAGCACCTTCTACCCACCTTCAGCCTCTGAAAACAAAAGAAGGGGAACTGAGAGCTGCCTTTGTGGGGGCCCCATGCCCCGCCACCACTGTCTATTGCCAGATCCTTCTGAAAACCCAGGAAGTGGGTACTGATGTCCCTACTTTATGGAAGAAGAAGCTGAGGCTCTAGGAAATGATATAAAGAGCAAGTGAAGAGAGCAGGGTTTGAACCCAGTTATCTGGTCCCAAAGCACATGCTCTTTACTTACCCCACACCCAGCTCAGTGGTCATCAGGATGGGGCCACTCGGGGGCCAGTTTGGCAGCTGACTGAGCCTGTTATGGGCTGTTGGTACTTGACAAGTTGCTTATCCCCCCTGGGCCTCGTTTCCTGCTCCAAACGCCAGGATAATCGCAGGACCCGCCACCACGGGTGAGAAAGAGGTAAAGCAGGAGAGCGGCGTGGAACAGGTCCTGATGTGCCCCCTCCCTGCATGCCTGCCCTTAGAGGAGAGGCACTCTGTAACTTTAGCTCCAGTCTTGAAATGCTTTTATCACTGAATGACAGGGCACGTGTGTGGCCAGGTGTGTGGGTGAGCTGGCGTGTGGCTCCAGCTGGGGCATTGATGGGAGAAAAGGTAGGCGTGCCATGATGTGTCCCGGTCACAGGCACCGGCCCAGTGCTGGGGGCAGCAATGAGAAGCTGCCTTTTGCCCCCAATGCATGCGTTTCTCTTTGAGCAGACAAGCACTGTGGGGTGTGACCTGCAGGCAGGCAGAAGCACGGAGACTGTTCCAGCCGTAGCTGACAGCCCTGCCTGCCCAGCCTCTCAGAGCCTGTGTCTCCAGCCGAGCCTTGATTCACACGGGGCTGCTGCCAAAGCTCATTAATACATGATGGAAAACCTCTTCACAAATGCCGAGCGCCCACCGCGGGCCTTGGGCCCACATGGACGAGCCAGGCAGCCTCGGGTTGTGAGGCTGGCGGTGGCCTGCAGGCTCCCACGTGTGCAGCCCTGAGCTCTCTTGACAGCCAGCCCATGCCTGGGCGGGAGGGCCTGTGGGCTGCTGACCCATGGGGATGCTGGAGGCAGGGGTGGGTGTTCCCCTGGGATTTCCCTTGGGAAACTCAGGCAGCGAGGCTGGAGGGCTCAGAGTTTGCACCAGGGATCAGGGCTGCTGGCTGGAGTCTGACAGGCCAGTTGGGAGGGGGCTGCAGAATAGAGAAGGAAAAGGAAATACACTCACAACCCTCTTTGGGAGGCCCCTACTGGGCCTGGGGCTCAGTGAGGTTCCAGGACCAGTGGGCTGGCTTCAGCCAGGAGGGATCCCCAATTCCACTCGTAGCGGCTGGCCCTGTTTCAGTGGCAGACGCCCACTGTCCCTGTCCCCATATGGCTTGATTTAAGGAGGCCTGCGGGAGGAAAGCGGGCTGCCCTCAGAGGTGCACACTGACCTTCTGTCATAAGGGGCTGCTTTTGCCCCAACAGACAGGGACCCTATCTCTACCCAGAAGTCCTGCCTGAGTGATATTTGTATCTGTGGCCCAACCAGGGACAGATCCAGAGTTCACTGGGCCCTGAAGTTTGTGCTACTAGACAAACCCTCGTAAAGAAAAAGAATACACAACTACAAATATACAGTTAGACTCTGGGCCTAGGAGGAGCCCCTACAAAGAAGAGGCTGCAGCTCTGGCTTCTTCAGCGTCATGGTAAGTCCACTTCTGGGCTGACCCTGGCCAGGCTCCCAGGCCCTAGGCTGATCTTGTCCAGAGAAGGCCATACAAACACCACAGCCCCACCCACTTAGTCACCTTCTCAGGAAGCCCCCACAAGACTAGGGGTCTCAACATCTGGCTTGGGGAGCTCTGGGGTGCCTCACACAGGTGGCTCCTGTCTGACCCATGGCAGGGCTAGGTCCCTTTTGTGCAGTTGGGAGAACTTTCTGATTAGACATACACCCCTTTGCCTGGCAGAATCAGTGCTTGGTGGAATGAAGGAATGGATGCGCTGGAGGCTTCATGGGGAAGGTCATCTCTGAGGTGAGTCTTGAAGGATGGGTAGAGTTGGGCAGGCGGGTGACTCCCTCTAGGAAGGGACCCATGGTATTCCAGGGCAGGTGAGGATAGACATGTAGAGCAGACAGTGGAATTTCAACTTGGCGCTCTCCTTTAAAGTGGCAAGGAAGGCTCAGCCCGCAGACCTGGGCCTCCATTCCTCTGATTTCTGTATGCTTCAACATCCAGGCCGGGGAATGCCCTAAACGTACACAAGGCCCTTGGTTGGCAAGATACCCTTCTAGTTGTTCACTTGCCCAAGAATCATCATGGTTGGGAGTTGTCAGGTCACATATAGGATTCGTATCTGGGGGCTGCATACGGTGGTCCCCACCCTGTCTGGTTGGGAAAATCCTAGTCTGCACGAGACTGTCCTAAGGGTCGGGACAGAGAACACGCTCAGGTGCCAAATGGACCAATGGGTGATCACCCAGGAGAAAAGACACCTGCTATCTCCACTGCTTGGCTCAGCACCGCAGGGGTGGGGGCCCCTCCTTCCATGAGTCTGACTTCTGGGCAGAGGAGAACCAGGCCTCCTGCTGAATAGGGAGGAAGGCCTTTCCAAAGTGTTTTTGTTGTTTGTTTGGGGGTCTCCTTTCATCTTCACCTTTCATCAGCCAAAGCTGCAGTGATTCTTGCCATTTGGGGGAAGGGGAAAGGGAGGTGGGCGCTGCTCAAAATCAGGCTGGAGCCTGGTCAGGCACCTTGCACATGTACCACCCTTCCCATGTTCTCCTTTGTGCAGGAGATGCCGCTGGCAAAGGGGAGGAAGGGAGCGGCCATTGACTGAGCTCCTGGCAACTGGCAGTGGCTGCTGTTTCAACTGCTGTAATCCTCACCACAGCCCACGAGACTGGCATCGTTGTCTCTCCTTCACAAATAAGGAGACTTGGGTTTAAAGGGTGCGCCAGCAAAATTCTCCATGGCCACACCCCAAGTCACGGAGAGAGCCAGGACTCCAAGTCAAGTTCATCTTGGTCTCAAAGTCAAGTTCATCTGAACTGGGTAGGCAGAATCCTAATGTAGTTCCCCAAATTCCCACCCCCTGGCATGCTCCCCTTGAGTGTGGGCGACACCTGTGAATGTGATGATTAGGTTAGTTATGTAAGACTTCAGTGGCAAGCGGGAGTGGGAGAAGTCAGAGAGACACGCCTGCTGGCCGGGGAGGAGGCACGCTGCCATGTTGTGAACTGCCCGTGGGGCAGCGTGGCCAGGATCTGGGGCCCTCGGAGCTCATCGAGGCCCCTGGCTGACGGTTAGCAAGCATACAGGGCTTCAGTCATACAGCCACAAGGACACAAATTGTGCCACCAACCAGGAAGCCTGGAAGAGAACACCAAGCTCCAGAGAGGAAGGAAGCCCTCCTGAGGTCTTGGCCTCGACCGAGGATCCGGCTAAACTGGCCCGGACTCGCAGTCCACAGAAACCACGAGACGATGAGTCTGTGTCGTTTGAAGCCACTCAGCTTGTGGTGATTTGTGAAGAAGCACAGAAAACTCATACATTTCTCACCTTACAGGTCCACTTTGCTGTCAGTAGCTCAGTACAACCTTGAAAGTAGCCAGTGATTCAGAAAGAAAGAAAAATATCTGTGTTCCCTTGGGGAAATGATTTCACCTCTCTGAGACTCAGTTTCCTCTTGTGTGAACGGGTATCATACCAGTGCCTACCACAGGTGGCAAACACAAGGCCCGTGGGCCGAATCCGGCCCTCCACCTTGTCTTAACTGGCCCGGCACCTTGTTTCTACCTGGCGACAGCGCCGAGCTCCTTGCCCCTAGTTAAGGAGTAGTTACAGTTATACAGTCCTAAAGTTACATTCGGGCCTTTGAAGGCAACCGCGAGGCTGCTGTGGGCCCCGGTGAAAAGGAGTGTGACACCCGTGGCCTACCCCACAGGGTTGGTGGGCAGTTAAGACAAGAAAACACATTTGTCCTCAGCCCACCGTGGGTCCTTGGTACACACGTCCTAACGGGATCGCATCCCTCTGGGTGAGTTACCCACTCTTGGAAAGGGACGTCGAGAACACTTCGGGAGGCCGGCTAATTTGGTGGTTATTTGCAAAGTTGAATTAATTTCCCTGCAAGCGTTTCCTAGGGACACCGTAAAAAAAAAAGCTGCAAACCAGGATGGCTTAAAACAACAGAGATGTGTCTTCTCACAGCTCTGGAGGGTACACGTCCAGAATCTAGCTTCTGGTCTGCGGCTGTTCTTGGTGTCCTGTGGCGGTGTCACTCCAGGCCACACCTCCGTCTTCATCTTAACTAGACTGCATCCGAAAAGCACCTATTCCGAGTAAGCTCTCTGTGACAGGTATCTATCATTTGGGGGACACAGTTCAAGCAACATCACACCCCAATGCGAAAGGTGGGAGTGAAAAGCCCTCAGAACCCTCCTGTTCTCATTTAACTCTCCTGTCTTTTCAATGCCTCACACATGCGAGAACCAGAAATGGAAAGCCTCTACCAAGAGAAACTTCTGGAACATTCTGGCTTGAGAAAGGTGAAGAGCAATCCCTCCCTCTACCATGTCCTGAATCCCTAGGGACCCTCTGAGGAGCAGTGGAGATCAGGAGCTGCTCTCTGCTGTCTGAGTGGTGAGAGAGGCAAGGGCCATATGAAATGCAGAGGCGGGGGTGGGTTGGTGGGTGGGCAGGCCCTGCAGGAGGCCAGGCTGACTGGGGAGTCAAATAGGCAGGTGCTGCAAAATCCCTAATGATGGAGCTGGATTTCTAAGAAAAACAGAAAAGCTGCTTCCTGTCTCCAAAGAAAAGCCATTGTTACAGGTCCCGGGACCTTCTCCTTTCTCCCCAGCTCCTCTGTCCTGCCTCTTACTGGCAGCAGTTTTCAGAAGATGCGCCCATCCAATGGCTTGAATGACTGGCCTGGCTGAGTCACAGGGCCCCACCCAGGAGAGGGCTCTGAGCCTAGATGCTCATGCCCAGCCTGGTCCTTCCTCCACCGCAGCAGTATAGGATGGGCCGCAGACAGATGCCGCTCCGGGTGCCCTCTGATGGCTTCACACGATTCCAGGTGTTGGCACATGGGGACTCAGACAGTCAGGCTGTGTCCTGTCAAGCTAGTGGCTCTGTGGCCCTATTGTGTGCAGTTGCACACTTGTGCTACAACTCTACGTCCCCCCTTGCTACAGACTTGTGGCATGCACACATCGGGGGCATGTCCAATCTCAGCACACCAGTATATGTGAACCAGCATATGTGGACCACCAGCAGACACTGCTCATCACCCACACGGGCAGCCCAGAGTACCTTTGTCTCAGTGAACTACACTTCCCAGGCTCCCTTGCTCTTGAATTCTGGGTAGGTTTGGCCAATAGGAGGCTCTGATAGAACCTGAGAGGGTTGAAGGGAGAAGTTAGGGTATCTCTCCCTCTCTTCCTTGGACAGTGTTTGTGGCAGCTGCCACATCTCTTCTGGGATTCTAGTTCCTTCTAGAGAGTCCCTCCCCTGGTGCTCCTAGCTTCCTGCTGAAGGGTCACGCCTCTGGACTCTGGTAAAATCACCTCCGTTGTTTTCTCTCCACTGTAGGTGCCCCGCGGTTCCCCCATAGGGCTTCTCAGCTCTTCCATCACCTGAGTCATCACCTCCCTCTATTAAATGTCCTCTGTCGGAAAGACACAGAATGGCTCCTCTTTTCCTGGATGGACCCTGGCTGACAGCTCTCACCTACAGCCTCTCCTTGAATTCTCACATGGGAAGAGGATGGGGCTGACATTCTCCATTCTATACCCGGAGAAAAAGGCTCGGAGAATTTCCCTAACGCGTCCAAGGAGGAGCCTCTGTGTGAACTCAGCTGCGATGGGAAGAACGCAGGCTCTGGGACAAGTCCTATCTTAACCACTGAGCTGTCTGACCACAGGCAAGCTGCTCGATATTCCTAAGCTTGTTTCCTCACTCTGGAACATCTCCATCACCCCAGGGGAAACCCCGTACCCATTCGGAGTTGCTCCCGTTCCGCTCTTCCCCAGCCCCCGGCAGTCACTCATCTGCTTTCTGTTTCTATGGGTAAGTTGATTATTCCATACAAATGGAATACAAGAGGTGGCTGTTAAGGGTTGAACTGCACCCCTTTACCCCTAAATTCCTATGTTGAAGTCCTAACCCCCAGAACCTCAGAATGTGACCTTATTTGGACATAAGTTATTGCAGATGTAGTTAAGAAGGCCATTAGGGTGGGCCCTAAGCCAGCCTGGCTGATGTCTTTACGGAAAGGGAAAATGCGGGCACGGACCTGCACTCAGAGAATGCCACGTGAAGAGGAAGGCAGAGCTCCACCAGCCAGGGGACGCCGGACGGCCAGCACACTGTTGGAAGCTGGGGGAGGGTCACAGAACAGATCCCCTCTCACCACAACCCTGTGGCTGCCTGGATCCTGAACTTCTGGCCTCTAGAACTGTGAGACAACACATGCCTGCTGTTCAAGCCACCCGGTGGGCGGCACTTTGTTACGGCGGCGCGGACATTTGCGCCTGGCTTCTTCCACGTAGCATGTCTGCGTGTCTCATCACTGTGTTCTGGGTCACCCGGGGCTTAGCTCTAGAATGCTGATGGCCGGGCACCTCTGACAGGACACGGCAGCTACATGCTCTCCCAGCCAGCATGCGGGACGAAGACGTGCCCAGCAGGGAGGCACAGCTCTTCCAGGGGACACAGCTGAAGAGCTGTGTCTTCCCTCTTGGTCACACCTGTGGGGTCCTGGGGTGCAGAGCTGCCCCATGTCTTGCTGAGAAACGGACCAGCCTGCCTGGCTTCTCTCACCGCCCCTGAGAAGCCCCCAGCTCTCCCCTGCATCCAGGGGGTGGGGGCCTCCTCAAGGTTGCCTCGTGGTGTGGAGGTTAGGAACATGGCATTCAGAGCCAGACTGCCTGGGTTCAAATCCCAGGGTCAGCTCTGCCACTTGGGAGAGTTACTGTAACTCGCTGTGCCTCAGTTTGCCCATCTGTGAAATGGGGATAAATAGTGAAGACATTAGTTAAGGCACGAGAGCCTTGTACCTTCTGCTTCAACCAGACCAGCTGCTCTAAAGGGCCCCGCTGTTCCCTGCACACACCCTGTGCTTTCACCCCATGGCTGGGCTCCTCCGCCCCACTCACCTGGTCCTCCCAGGTGTCCTGTCTTGTTTGGTAACACACCACCCACCTTGTCACCCCAAGATGGGGTTCTCCTCCCTCCTCACACCCAGTCTATCTCCAAGATGGATCTCACACTCACAGTCCCTCCTCCATCCCACCACCCTGCCCTGGACTCTTCCAGAGTTTTCCTTTCCTGGTCTCCCCGCCTCTAGCCTTGCTCCCTCTGCTCTACCCTCTGAATTTCTTTGGCATTCCAGAGCATCCCCAGTGGTTCACTCAGGACCTGGGACATGGTAGGCACCCAATAAGGTGCAGGCTTTGCACCTTTGCCCATATGCTGCTAAATCTGCCCGGAACCTTTTTCTCCTTGTTTTCCCACTGAACTGATGTTCATCTTTCCAAACTGGCTCAGATGACACCTGTGACCACACTGAAGCCCACCCTGGCCACTCTATCACCACAAACTTCACCTTGACACTCTGGGTTTCTCATCTTATTATCTGTCTCCCCTGCGACAACATTACACGTGCTGTTGCCTGTTTTGTCCACTGCTGTAAAGGATGCTTTCCCCACTACCTAGAATGCTGCTTGGTAATTAGCAGCTACTTAATACATGTTTGCTGACTGACTGAATAAATGAATCTTTGGGTGCCCAGGGCTATCTGGTTTTCAAATCCTCAATGAATATTTGTTGGACATGAATAGAGACTAAAAAACTACTCGTGGGGCCCTGGAGGCAGGTGGGGCAGGATGAGGGCTGGTGGCATGCGTCCCCCAGGGCAGGGCAGCAAGCAGTCTCTCAAAACCACAGTTGCCGGCCTGAGAGAATACGGGGGTTGTAAGGGTTCCAGGAGAGATGACAGATCACAAAGCACGAACAGGTGAGAGGTCCTGTCATTTGAAAGGGCTCTGAATCACGAACTCACTGATACAGAAACGTCTTTTTCCACATGCAGGTCAAGCAGCATTCCCAAGAGGCTGGGCACAACATATCATTGCTGAATGAATGAACAAGTGAATCCCTGAGTCCGCAGAACCCAGCACAGGTTAGGCACACCCATTCCCAGTGAGTATCTGCTGGGTCAACGAGAACAGAACAACACACAGGCCAGCAGGTGGGGACTCATGGGGCAGGTGAGGGCTGGTGGCAGCCATCTGAGGGGTCTTTGCTACTCCGGATGTGCATGTTAGTAAAGATAATATGCAGAGTAATCCTAAGAATGCAGCTTGATGAAAGCGTGTGTACATCTGTGTAACTACCACCCAGATCAAGGTATAGAATGTGCTCACTGCCCTGGAGGCGCCCTCCTGCCCCCTCCCGGTCAGTTCCTTACAAAGGAAGCCACGTTGCTGACTTCCTTTGTCCTAGATTAGTTTTGCCTGCATTTGAACTTGATATGAATGGAGGCATACAAAATGATCAGACCCTGTGTTTCTGCTCTTTTGTGAGCTGGGAGTCGCCACGTGAATGCCAACAATCGGAATGCGGGTGTGCAAGCGTGCTGGCAGGTGGCATCCCCTGCAAGACGTGGGCTCCGGGGGTTTGAAGTGCCGTTACTGTCTCCTTAAAGGAGCTGCCTTGAGCAGAATGCTTTTCATCTTCTTTGCTGAGGGCCGCCCTCAGTCTGACAGCGAACCTTTCTTCTCCAGGCTGCATGAGTCAGACCAGGGGCCCCGCACCGTGGGCTCTCCTGGTCACGATGCCGAGTCCACCTCCTCCGAGAAGCCTGCCGTGCCAGCCTGGCCCACCTCCAGTGTTGGGCAGCCACTGGGCTGCACCTGTGGCTCTTGCTCTTTCTCTACATGTGACCTCCCTCCCCTGACCGGCATCAGCAGTCTCTACTGTGTCCCCTGGGTTCTTGGGGTCACTTGATGTATGCACAGGACGCTAAGCCACCCCACAGCCTCTCTTCAGGGAAACTGAGGCTGCTTCTCTTCCCTGATGGGGCTGGAGAAAGAGCTGGGAGGAGGTTTCAGAGCCAGAGACTTGGGTGCAACGCTGACTTGGGTCCCAGGCCAGTGAGCCTGCCTCAGTCTCCCCACCTCCCACAAGGTACCCATGCCATGTTGTAAGGACGAAGCAGCTATGCAAAGTGCTTGCACTTAAAAGAGATTTTCAGAGGTCGTAGCAACTGTGGTGACGGCTCAGCAGGATAGCTCGGTGCTGAAGAGGATGGAATCTGAAGCTAGACTGCCTGGGTTTGAATCCCAGCTTCACCACCTGTTGGCTCCAGGGCCTTGAGCAAGTGACTCTACCCCACCGTGCCTCAGTTTCCTCGTCTGCACAATGGAAGTAATGACAGTACCTACCATACCGGGTGGCTGAGCGTGGACTAAAGCAATCTATAAAAAGTGCTTGGGACACAGTTCCTGGCACAGAGCAAAAGCCAGGTAAGTGTTAGCTCCTTCTGCCTATATAATAGGGCCCATCTCTGGTGAGTGGGAGGGTGTCCCTTGGGTCTGTGGAACCCCAGCACCTCTCAGAGTGCTCTGCCCTGGGAGACATGCCACTAACGCTCATGGACTGAAAACTAGAAAGCAACCAGTTTAAAACAAACAAAGAAAAAAACAAGTAAATTTCCTCCCTGATCCTCCAGAGATGAGGAGACCCAAGGAGGAAACAAACACCGTTCCGGGGAAATGAAGGCCTTTCAAGGCCTGAAGACGAGGGCTTCGCTTTTGGCTCCAGGAAGGACTGCACGAGAAGGTCCAGGCGTCAGGGTCACAGGCACAGCAACAGTGATGAGCACCAGGGAGCGGCTTTCTAGGCCAGGTTTGGGCGGCTCAGCCGCTGGCTGCTGGGCTTGGGGCCTCACTGTCTGCCTCTCCGCGTCTTCACTCACACTTTTCTCTCTTTTTAAATTTATTTTTAAATTATAGTTGAAGTACACTATTACATGAGTTTCAGGTGTACAACCGAATGATTAGACAGTTATATGTTACAAAGTCATCAAAAGGTACTTGCATATGATATGTCTGATAATGGCTTGATGTCCAAAAATATATGAACTTGTGCTTTAATCCTAACTAAGACGGTCGCTAATGGGTAAAAGCAGCACGAACGAGCACCTGCAAACAAGGACCCATGGGCTCTAAGACCTCGGCATTGATCGGCATTTATTTTTTTCTTTTTGTAATTTTTGTTTATTGATTTTTAGAGAGAGAAACATCAATTTGTTGTTCCACTGATTTATGCATTTACCAACTGATTCTTACATGTGCCCTGACTGGGGATCGAACTCACAACCTTGGGGAATTGGAATGATGCTCTAACCAACTGAGCTATCCGACCAGGGCCTCAGCTGGCATTTGAAGGGTCAGCTGACTCACTGACACAAAGAGGAAGGGACCCTCACAGTGGCGGTGCCTGTCACAGTGGAAACTGCCGTTCTTCCGGTATCACCACGCAAAGACTTTTTTTCTAAGGAAATTTACACAGATGGAATGGGCAATGCAACATTTTTGAGAGAGAAGAACCCTTTATTTTAAACTGAAGATTTCTGGGGGCAATGACGCATGCTTAAACAAGCCACAGGGTGATTTTTCCAGAAAAGTAAAAAGCAAGCATCTTCTGTTCATACTTGGTCAGGTTCATATTTTAAGAAGCCTTGGCCAGCCTGGCTCTGGCAGGAAAACTCCCCCAAAGGAACATTTCATGACACAGCTTTTATGTGAAGTGCCTAGTTTCACACATGTGATGGAAGCTGGTAAGACCCCAGGTCTGGGTTTTCTTTTCTTTTCACTGGCTTCGCTGGTCAGCTTGGGCACTGGGATCATCTGAGGTGGATTTCTAGGAATGGGGGCCCAGTGGTGAACTGTGCTTACAGGAAATAGAGGTGCAGCTGTGGACGGCTGGCAAGGGCTTACGCCCAGCAATCACTCTGGCTGTAAGTCAGGGTGGCTGGGAATCAAACGCTGACAAAAGGCGCCTGGGTGTGATGGGGGGGGGGGCGTGCTCCGGGGTGTGTTTAAGAATAAAGAGAAGCTACCAGTGCCGGGTAAACATACACATCCCTCCATCTGAGGACAAGAAACTGGCCTGGTGCTTCTTCCATTTAAACACCAGGTTTATATAGCACCCCCACCCCCCCGACATAAAAGAAAATTTGAAATAGAGGGAGATAAAATAAATCACTCATAATTCCCATGAGCACATTTTCACGTTGTGGTGCATTTCTGTCCCATACTTTTTTCCAGAGTCACGGAACAACCGCAGCCACGGTCCCATCTATTTTGTACCAGGTGACCTTTTAGAGGTTCCACATCTGTGGGTTTTCAACTTGCTCAATTTGCTATTTAATAGAATTTTCCCTGTGTTTAATAACCCTCCTAATAATCACAGAGTTAAAATAATACATTTTTATCTAGTAAATGCTTCAAGCGCTTTCAAAAGGCTGCCTTGAACAGGAAGACGAGGGCTTGTGTGACTGAAAATGTGGCAGACTGGAAAGGAAATGAAGTAAGTAGAAATACAAAAAAGAGAGGGAGGAGAGGGGAAGCGGGGATGGGGGATGGAAAGGAACAAATGATTGGGGTTTCAGAGGATGCCACGGAGTGGGAAGAGCATTTGACCAGTGTGAAGTTAGGGGACAGGTGAGGGGCCAGCGGGCAACTCCCTGAGAGACTGGACCTCAAGGCCATGGCCACAGACCACGGGTGGGAACCATGGTGGAAGAAGGGAGACCCTCCAAATGGTTAGGCAAATGGGGGACTCTCCGCCCACCAGGCATCTGGCCTTGACGCACACGCAGGAATCCGTGGGCAGAGCGACAACAAAAGCTATTTTTCATGCAAGAGGAGTTGGACATCAGGAAAAATCAGAGCCCCTTTGTATGACATGCCAAACTGCTGAAGCGAGAAAATGTCTCGGGCGAGGGCTCAGATGCGAGCTGGGAACAGCACGCCGGCCCTGGGGAAGTCGGGCCGTCAATGTGCGCTTGTTATCGGAACAAGGGCAGGAAGCGAGTGCGGGGCGTCCTCCCCCCACCACATGGTGAAGATGAGCTGGTGACACGGCCTTGGCCGAGCTGTCCGGCCCCTGGAAGGGAGCCTGGATGTCCTGAAATGTCCTCCAGGAGCCTTCGGGGATCCAGCATCTTTTCTTTGCTTGTGGTTTGGTCTGGGGGCTGGGGGTTCGCCAAGCACTCCCTTCCTCTGAGATCCCTCCTCACTCTGGGCCCCCTTCCCATCGCTCCGCATGCAGGGCGTTCTCCGGGTTAGCAAATGAGAATAACGACCAGGCACTGAACGCTTGACTCCAGCCCCAAGCTGAGCACTGGCATCTCATCTCGGCTCCTGCCAGCAAATCAGCACAGGAATTGCTAACATCCCCATTTTGCAGAGAAAGCAACTGAGGCTCAAAGGTGGTGAAATGATTGGCTGAAGGGCCACAGCTAGTAGGAGGATTCCAACCCAGAACCACATCCAAGATCTGGACCTTCCCCCACAATCTCCCCCACCACGTCCTCTCCTAGATGCCACTCACAATAGCTGCTGTGTATTTCAAGTCCAAGGCTTAGGCAGATGTATGCAGAGCCCTGCGTGTATTTTTCGCCTGACCGTCCCCAAGCCCCTGAGACAGGTCTTGTTAGAGCTCCGGCGGGTGCAGGCACTGAGGTCAGGTGTGTTCTGACGCTTGCCACAACCTGTGCTCTGTCATCCTGCGTGTCTCTCCTGCGGGTTCCCCAGACCCAGAGAATAAGTTCCCCTAGGGCCTCTATCCACACTGCCCAGCACGAAGCCAGGCACTCAGCAGGCACCCCATAAATGCTTAACAATGGCAGAGTTTTAACTAACACTGCTCTCCAGGCAGCCCTTGGTTCTGTGCAGTGTTTGTGGTGGGCCTTGGGAAAAAAAACAAGAGAGGAGAGGTCAGCTCCCGGCACCCACCTCTGCTCCCCACCCCAGTCGCCCATTTCTGGGCAACCTCAGGACCTTCCAGGCCACCCCTCTCTCCAGCCCCAGCTTCCCTGTCCTGTTCTCCTTCTAATCCAACTCCTTTCTCGGGATAGAACAGGACACCCAGGAGTAGCCACATAATTTGCGGCGTGCAGCGCAAAATGAAAATGCTGGTCCCCTCGTTCCAACATGATTAAGAATTTCAAGCTGTGGCAGAAGATCATTAAATGACGCACAAGGTCCAACTGCACAAGTCTCGGGCCCATGACTATGGCCTTGGTGACAACGGTCATTTTACATCCTTTAAATGTGACCTATTACTGGGGTCTGGAGATTTCCAGGGCAGTCTCGATTTTAGATTTTCTGGATATCCCCCCTACTCCCCTGCCTCCTCCAAAAAACTAGGAATGCCGACATTCCAGGATCTCAGTGACACCTCTTGTATTGCCTCTTCTACCGACAACAGGAAATCTGTCGCTTGCTTTTTTCTCTAGAGTTTGGTTCAGAAAATACAAATGCCACAGTGTCATTTGTCCCACAGGGGACCCCAAGGCACTGGGGTGCAACTTCCACAGCCTGACGTCTCCTCACGAGGGGGAGATGCTTCCATCCAGCCAGCGGATGACTCCCACATCTGAGTTGCCAGGCCAGCCCTGCCTTGGTGTTGTGGCGAGCCAGAGCTGCTCCCCCAACCCTGTACCCATCCAAACCTGGGCTCTCCAGTCCCTCGTCCTCAGACCACCCCTCCTTAGTTCTGGGTCCTGGGAAATGGCTCCACTGCCTGGAGGCGTCTGTCATGGTATCTACTTACATCCATTTTACAGGTGAGAAAACAGAGGCTCAGAGAAGCTAAGGAATTTGCCCAAGGTCACAGAGCTAAGACAGGGCAGAGCAGGATTCAAATGCAGATCTCTTGCTCTACCCCACCCTCCAGCATCTGTCCTCTTAACTGTCACACAGACTTGGTTCAGGTATCACCTTCCCCGACTCTCCTCTGGACAGAGAAGCTCCTGGGGGGAGATGTCAGGGGCGTGTGGGGGGCTTCTCAGGTCAGGGAAGGAGCCTGACTTGGTCATAGGTGGGATGTGGTCCCGTGTTGAGCTGGGGAATGACGGGATCTGATTTATGTTTTTGTAAGATCCTTCTAGCTATGACTGAAGGGCTAGCAGAGGATAGGGGACAGAAGAGAGTGCAGGGATGCCCGTGGCTCCCACCAGCATGTGGGTCCTTGTTGCGGGGTCAGGGTGAAAAGAGGCCAAGCCACAGTGTTTCCAAGAAAATGAGCCTCAAGTCCCCTCTGCAGTACGTCTGTGCTTTTCACAGCACTTCTCCGAGTGTCATCTCATTGGGTTTTC